>VYZT01031588.1:4006-53399 GCA_013400735.1 Pomatostomus ruficeps | reverse complement strand
CGGGCGCGGCCGCCCGGCCCAACCGCGTCCTGCTGGGCTGCTTCCTCCTGCACTACGCGCACAGGTGCGGGGTCGGGCGAGCCGCGCTGCCCGCGGGCACCGGCGGCGCTGGGGCGGCTGGCAGGGGTCCCTGCGATGCTGGGGGCAGGACGAGGGATCAGTCTTCATAGGGAAGCCTGGTGGCTGCTTCCCGACCCAGGGGGTTGAAGTTCTTCTGTTAATTAGCGTTTGTTACTTAATACAGTAGTTACTGACGTCTCTTCTGCCTCGCTGCTTTAAGATATTCCGTGTTGTTACGGGAGCGGGGTAAATGACCGTGGCGATGCGGTGCTGGCTGCCTGGTGCGCGCTGCGCTGAGCGCTGCGATGCTCCGGCGTGGATAGCGCGCCGCTGTGCAGCTGCTGTGCTCCGTCGTGACTCCCGCTTCAGCGACAGACCGACCAGGCTGTCATAACGGCATCGTGTTCCAACAACGGAGATTCAGCACTGTGCACTGATACAATCTTGATATTGTGAAACAATAGTTATTTTCCGATTATGTTGTTCAACGTTGTCTTTCGACACGGTGTTATTGCGGGAGTTGAACTGGGTAAACTTTGTGTGTTTCCTCCAGCCCAGGATATTCCATGATTCATGAAAACACTGGCAAAGCTGAGGATGAGTGCCCTGTGTTGCCAGGTAGTCAACAGTATTCAGGCATTTTGTAAAAATACTTGGAGAAGGCAGCTTAGCTGGAGCCCAGGTGTGGTCTTGCTGTTCCCTTCAAGTTAAGGACAGTAGCTACTGGTCACACTCCGCAAGCAGTTTTGCCACCAGACCAAGGCAGGAGCTATAGATTTGTCAGGTTCACTTTAAGTCACTTGCGTGGCTGATACAATGTTATTTTCTGGTGCTAATTGAGAAAAGCTCTTGTTTTTGACCAAGCGTATTTCACAGCCTCACGGTAGGGAGCTTTATGATATATGGCTGGCCTGGAGGCTGCCTTTGAAAACCTGGAACCGTGTCTTTGCTCCCCCTTTTTCTATTCTTAAGCGTAAAGATGTTAGCTTTGACATGGGATCTGAACTCATCCTTGATGTCTGGGAATGGTTAGGAATGTGAGGCAATGTACAGAAAGATGAGCTGTGCTGCAGTTTCTTTTTCTTCAGTTGCTTGCTGCTGNAGCTGTGCTGCAGTTTCTTTTTCTTCCAGTTGCTGCTATTGCCAAACTCATGGACTCATCCGTAGGTGAACGTAAACTGGAAGAGACATCTGTTAGCTAGTTCAGTTTGTCATAGCATCATCGTGTGCTTTAAATAACCCTGTTAATGAATTTGTTACTTTTTCTTGAAAGCTGTTAGGGTTGTGATTCCTTTGGAAAAGTTATTTTGAAGCAGTCATCCTTGGGTAGATGGAAAACACGTGAAGAGCGCTCAGGCTTCAGTGATCCTGCTTCTGTACCATTATAGATTATAATTAAATCAATAGATAACTGGGAGCTGGCGAGTTCCACAAGAAAGAGCACAAGAATACTCACCTGCTCTTCTTGTTTGGAGCTAGTTTGCCTATTTGCATAATCCCCCAGGAAAAGTAATCAAGATTCCTTTCCCAAATGGGATGACAATTGTGGGTTTGTCACGTCTTTAGAGGTGTCATAGAGTAGACCAAAATTGTCGAGGTGAAGCAATTAATGTTTTGACTTACAGGGTAGGGAGGATACTGAGCTCAATTAGGTCGGTGTCAAGGGGATTGACTTTCGCGCCGGAAGTGCTGGGGGAATTTGGTGGAGGGATCTTGAGACATAGCTCATTTCAAAAGCTGAGGATTTAGGAACAAAGGAGGGCAAAAATAGGCTGTGCTTAATATCACTTGCCTTTACTCCTCTCACCAAAGTAATGCTTCGGATACAAAGTTCACAGTTTCTGCCAGAGGGGGAAAGAGGACTGATCTTGTGATCCAATTAGACAATAAAAAGAATGTTTTAGGTGTTAAAGCAAGTGCAACTATCCTTTCAAACAAGCACTAGGGACTAGCGCTGAGAATTTGAAAAGTAGGGTAGTGTGGACAGTGTTTGTACTTCAAAACTAACTTTTTTTGTGGTTAATACAGTAAATTTTCTCTTCGTTTGCTATAGGGCACTCATCTTTCCTCTTCTGATCCGTGAAGGAAAACCAACACCATTTTTCACTTTTGTGTTAGCACTTCTGTTCTGTGTTTTCAATGGATACTTGCAGGGCCGAAGCTTAACCAACTACACAATTTACCCTCCGGGCTGGTTGGGCGATTCACGCTTCATTACAGGTGAGTTAAACCATGTTTTGAGCACATCAGGTGTAATTTTCCTCTGTCTTCATAGCTCTTAATTTTTTATTGTGATTTTATAGTATCTTCAATGCTATTTCATAAGTGTTCTCATAATTTTCTTATTGGTGTGGCTGGAGGCCTTTTAACCTTTTTTACTTTAGAACTGTGAACTACACTTTTCTGCCAGTGCTAGATGAGCTGATTCTCATCTTTACTCTTTAACACCCACGTAAATCCCGGTGGTGTGGTTTTTTTGATGTAGAAGCTTGAAGCCTGACATGGAACCAGCAGCATGCAGGTTTAGAAGAAGCAAAGATTTTCTGTGTAACATGTAGATTAAATGAAAGTAAAGAAATTTATGGAGTAAAAGATCTGGCAAGGGTAGCTGCTGCCTGCTGACATACCATGACAAATGCTCCAAGTCCTTGGTGTCAGCATACCTGTGCTGGATACACACACTGGCTTCAACCCACCCGCCCTTGTAATTGGGGGGTGGCCTTGTCAGATGACAAAACTGGCCCCACAAGGAAGGGATGGAGGGCTTGATCATTCCCTCCCAATTGGCAAGTGAGGTTACGTTTAGACTTGATGCCATGATACCATGACTATGATTAAAAGGCTAAGATATTTAGTGACGAAGTGTTCAATTCATAATTGCTATTTGGTATTCATGCCAGCTGGGCACTTCCAAATACCTGCAGTTTATGCTTGTGGCTTTGGTCAAAGCAGATGCCAAAGTCTAGTGTTGTACACTGGGTACTCCCTGAACAGCTGGACTATTATGTTCTAGTGCTTAAAAAATATCTGACAGTGTCTCAGCTTCTGTTTAAAACTACTAAAAGAATTTACTAGAATATTAGAA
The DNA here is from genome assembly GCA_013400735.1 of Pomatostomus ruficeps. Classification (NCBI taxonomy): domain Eukaryota; kingdom Metazoa; phylum Chordata; class Aves; order Passeriformes; family Timaliidae; genus Pomatostomus; species Pomatostomus ruficeps. The sequence goes on along the minus strand of VYZT01031588.1, from coordinate 50,254 downwards.
AATAACAATAGCAAGAAAGCATATTTGCTGGTAGTTAAGATATTTCTTAAGCTGTATGAAGTTACACATGGAAGATAAACGAGAGTGTCTACAAGTAGCAGCCCACCAAGGTTCAATAGCTGGAAGCTGAAATGAGATAAATTTCCAGTGAAGACAGCAATTCGGAGTGTCAGGCTGATTAACTGTCACGGTGAGAGGTTTCAAACAGCTGGTATGTTCTCTGTCTGTGGAACCTTATTATGTAGTTGGTCTGTCTGGTTTTGGTAACACAATCGCTTAAATCTACACCAGCAAATGATTTGGAGCAGGAATATGGTTTTGATGTGATTTCCTCATGGTTTCACTGGACTGTGATGTAAACATACCTGTTTTCAGAGGAAATGGAAATGTTCGGTTTAAATGCAGAACTGTGAGCTTGCAAACCAAGAACAACTTCATAATCTTTCAGCATGAACCTTACCTGTGGATGCCAATAAAGAGCTTGTGAACTTCCCAAGAGAGCTGGTGATACCCTGAAGTGGCGACTTGTTGATGTCGCACTATATGGACACAAACACACATAGCCGACCAGGCCGAGGAGCCAAAAAGGAGAGCCAAATGAGAGAGCTAAAAGAGCATCTAAAAAGGAGAGAGCAGAACCCTCTGACCTTTATTTCTATGTTCTTAGAAATCACCGTGGATTGGAGGTAGAAATTACCACCTCTCAATCACACTGGTCAAAGGACAAATCCATCCCATGTCTCCGCCTAGGAGAATGGAATGAAAACAACAAGGACAGTCAGCAAAAACATGGCCATGTTTACAACAGCATGCGTGAGAAAGTACTACAGCAAAGAGAAACATTGAAAAACTGCAAAACTCAAGACAACAGCGACTGCTACAAACAGGAACACCAACACCTGTGTGCTGCACTCTTGTGTCCTTTCCTAATCTATCTGAGCTTTTAGCTGGAAACTCCTTCCTTCCTTCCTTCCTTCCTTTGCTTGCTTTAGCTTCTTCAAACCCTTTGCAGTATGCCATGTGTCTTTTCTTACTCCTTAAGCCCCTAAACATCCCCGCTTCCTTGGAGTGTTGGTGGCTAACTCTTTTGTGCATCAAAACACTTTTACTGGCAGCTCTGCAAAGCAGAGCAGCACCTTAACTCACAAGGTGCAGGTGTCAGAACATCAGCACCTCATCTGTTGCGTGAAGCTTCTTATCTGGCAATCAGACAATTAACACACATGCCACCTCTGCTCTCGTCACAGATCAGACCGAAGAGTGCATGTGCATTATCCATATCTGGATATAATCTTGTAGGCAAGGCATATGGGTTACCATATCTCTCCTAATATGGACAGGCATCTGGATGCTCCAGGTGATTGTATCTGGTTGGAAAGACTTATCACAGAATCTGAGATGAGACACGCCTTAACCTCAAAACACAGACCTTATATGTTCCTTATCCCCTGATGAGGGAAGAGAACATAGGTAACATGTTGCCAAGGGGTGAAAATAATGAATTGCAGTCCTAAATTCCTTTTGATTTATCCCGTTCTCGTGGCAACATAAGGACGCAGAATGTGGCAATAATCTCGGTTTCTGTGAAAGGCTGTAATAAATGGCTAAACCATTTTGCTGAATGACACGAGTAAACGGTATGTTAATTCCTTCACAGCCGTATTCCTTTTATTGCACAGAAATCTGTTGGGAAAACTCTGATATGCTATCAATAAAAAAGTAAAAGGAGAGTGGGGCTAAGAGATGTCCCTCTGGGAAGATTAAAAACGGTTGTTTCTTTCAGTGTTTAAAATTTTAGCGTATTTGTTTTTCCATGTGGAAGTTAGGGAAACATACACATTACATCTGCATATTTGCACATGCATACATTTATATAAGTCTAGCAACATAAGAATAAACCTCATTTTTACAGTGCTATTTCCTGTCTAGGGAGCTGTTGGTACTGTGAGCTCCACTAACTGAAGATACAGTGTGGGACTGGGACTGTGCAGGATGTCACCAGAACCGTTCATGCTGCTTGCATTACTACTGCTTTGAGACAATATGCCTAAGGTGATAGCTGATTGTAGTTTGTTTTCTGAACGAACACAGTGCACTAAATACAGTATTTTCAAAATTTCTCTTCAGGTTTTTTAGGGTGGTTGATCGGCATGGCCATCAATATTCATTCTGATCACATTCTCAGAAATCTGAGAAAACCAGGGGAAACTGGTTATAAGATACCAAGAGGTAAGTAAAAATGGAACAGAAGTTAATACAACAAAAAGAAATATCTCTCATATAAGAAGAGGCGGAGAGGGCTTGGACTGCTCAGACTGGAGAAGAGAAGGCTCAGGGGCATCTCACCGAAGTTTATAAATACATGATGGGAGAACACAAACAGGAGAGAATCAGGCTCTCCTTAGTGGTGCCCAGAGGCACTTGCCACAAGCTCCAAGCACATAAAATTATATCTGATATGTTTTTTGGGGTTTTTTTGAGACGATGGTCAAACATACAGGTGTAGAACAGGTTGCTTGGAGAGATTGTAGGGAGACTCAAAACCAGACTGGACATAATCCTGGGAAACCTGTTCTGGCTGATCCTGCTCCAGCAGTGGGGACTGGACAAAATTATCCCAAGAGATCCCTTCCAATCTAAAACGATTCTGTGTGAAAATGACCTTCTAAAGCTTTGTGCATTTTAGAGGAGATAGTAATTGATGATATAACAGGCAACTGGAAATAGCATTTTGTTGTCTACCTCAGGAAGTGATGTCATAGTTTGGAAAACATTTTTTTCCTCGTAAGCCACGTAATGTAAGGAATCTGCTTCATGATCACTTGGCTTGTGCAAATCTTTGGGTTTCTTGACCAACATTGGCTATATTTTTAAAAAGGGGTCAAAACGTAACAGCATTGCCCAACTCTTCAGAGAATCAGCAGGTGGGTGGAGAAGAAAGACCTAAATGATCAACCCAGTGTGGAGGCAGGAGGGGACTGCAGGAAGTACTCAGCAGGTGATCCATCTCCTGTCCCATATCTCAAGAGGGAGGTACCTTAAGTAATCCGAGAGCAGCAACAATTTTGGAAAGGGAGATGCGGAGAAAAGGCGACAGAAATCCAAATGAATTTGGCATTATAAATTCTGGCCTTCGTGGGGAAATGGAGACTATGAAGGGCTTTCTTTTGGAGCCTATTGAAGTGTTAAGGTTTATTGACACTTTTGGTAACAGGCACTCTTCCAGGTACACTACACTCGCTGGGAGCAGAAAGATAACACTACCTCTGAATTCTGCTGTTTCTCTACATTTGTTCTCTTAGTTGTTGCTTTTTTCTTGGTTGTTAGATTTTTTTTTTTTAAATAAAACTGGAAGAACTAAGATATATAACGCAGACTATTATTTTTCACCAAGGAGGTAACTTATAATTTTAATAGATGTCAATTGAAGTGCTCATGTGAAAAATTAATATGAACATACTGTGCTGTGTTCAGTGTACAAAAATGTTCTGAAGGAAACATGGTATTTGCTGAAAGATCAGGAGGAGATGGTCTTTTTGATATTTCTTATCCAGTTTAAATGCTAGAATTTCACTTTTCTTTTACCACGAAAGAGCAAGGTCAAAACACGTCCTTTATTGTATTTGCCAAATACTTGTTTAATCCCACTGGTAAAGCACATACTGAGATGTTATCAATTTGTACACTGATTTTGGAATTAGGGTGAAATTCTTAATTTATAAAATTCCCAGCAAGTGAGTACCAATCGTTTCTGCACTATTGTCCATACAACAGATTGAACACAGACTGCCAAATTTTCACCAAGTGTAAGGGTTAAAACAGCAGATCTGATGAGGAATGGGAACAAAAGTGCAACAACTTCACAAGCTAGAGGAGAAATTTGGAACTTTACTTCATAATAATACTGTTCACAATTGACTTAATTTCTAAAGTACTTAAAGAAATGAAAAATTGTAGACTAAGCCTATGAGTATTTTTTGGGACTCAAGGGGAGTATGTCTTCTAGTTTTACATCCTTTAAAAAAGGTTTACTGTATGATCAAAGAACATATCATCGTTAAGTAATTATTTGCAAAGGCATGTACTTGCTTCTGATGCTAGTAAATCTGCTTTTCTTTCATTGTTTAAGGAAGAAAAGTGGGGCTACAAAAGGTCTTAGAATGAGGTCTGAAGTGATCCTTCATAGTAGAGTTTGAGCTGAAAAATGCTGCCTCCACTGCCTTTAAAGATTAAATAGAGACGTTGGTGATACAGCTCTTTCTTGATGTACAGAAAAGATAACATTGCACGTCTTGATTCAGGTACTTTGAAGTAACTCTACTCTGCTTTCAGGAGGAATGTTTGAGTATGTCAGTGGAGCTAACTTTTTTGGAGAGATCCTGGAATGGTTTGGGTTTGCCCTTGCCTGCTGCACCATTGAAAGCCTTGCGTTTGCCTTGTGTACTCTCTTCATCCTGGGTTCAAGGGCAAGACAACACCACAAGTAAGGGTTTGTGCCTTGTCATTTCTCATGTCTCTATGCCACACTTATTTCCATTTCACAAATTATGCCTCATCCTATAGGGATGTTGCAGAGCAAGTCTTGTGAAAGAGACTGTTGCTGTAGGGCAGGATATGACAGACAATACCCTGAGAAGATTCAGCTCTGCAGAATTTCAGCAGAATGGTACAGAGCATAAACACACAGCACAATGAGCTGGTCAAAATAATGCTTAAATGAAGATGGTTCATCCTGGATCTGTAAAGATTACAGACAAGTTTTGCAATATTGTCTTAATTACTATAAATGCTATACTTTCCCTTCTCAAACTTCTTTCTGTAATATTAAAATTTTAAAAAACACTCAAGCTGTCTTTAACAAGCGCGCTTTATAGTCATGTCTCTATCATATTGTCAGTAATCAAGTGTATGGACAATATGAAAACAGTTCTAGTAGATGATATTTAATAAAGCCTTTGCTCTAAACACTCTGACTGCTCATGTACTGTGTTTATAATGTGGCTTTCCTGCTAACAAGAAGGACCATAGTCTGGGGAGACTTGTTTCCTGAAAAGATTCTCCTTAAGGAATAGCATATTTAAAAGAATTTGAACATGTTAATTTTATTTTGGTTATTTTCCACTTTTAGATTTGGTTCTCATGTTGAAACTTAGCAGCATAAGAGGAAATAAACATGAATTTAAGGAGGAAACAGGTTGAAAAAAAATATCATTGCTGACAGTCTGTGAGGGCAGCCATGTCTGTCTAGTGGAGTCCTGAAAACCTCCAGAAACAGAGGTTTCCCAGCCTGTTGTTTGCAGGGTGTTCCAGGTCTGTATTACCCTCCCAGTGAACAAGTTTCTTCCACTATCCAACCTGAGCCTTCCAAACCTGTTGCCTGTGACCATCTCTTCCTATTTTCTCACCTGCTATTAGTGAGCAGAGTTGCAGAGTATCTTGAGTTGGGAGGAACACCTGAAGATTGTCCAGTCAACTGGCGTGGCTACTCCATCCAGAGCAAAGCACAAGGCTGTTGCCCTGAGTTTTGCAGTTCTCAGTGTTTTCTCTTTCTGTAATACTTTCTCACACTTCTTCTGTAAACATGGCCATGGTTTCTTAGCAACTATCTATGTTTTTCCTAACTGTATGCGTGTTTATAATTCCAGTATACTGGGTGGAGAAATATGATTGATTGATTGATGCTTTGACCAGTGGAATTAAGAGGTGTTGATTTCTACCTCCAATCCACGGTGATTTGTAAAAACATATAAATAAAGGCAGAGGGTTCTGCCCTCTCTCTCTTTCTGCCCTCTCCGTCTGCCGTCTCGGTGGGGTCCTTATTTGGCTCTCCTTGGGGCTCCTCGGCCTAGTTGGCTGGCCTGACCCGTGCTACACAAGGCTATGCCCACTTGTCCAGGGCTCCTCCCGTTGAGTTCTGAGTGTCTCCTCCTTGCCAGATGAAGGAATGATACGTTCTCCTGCCTCTTCTTGTATATTACATTCTTCAGGCTCCAATTCCATGGCTGGTTTCCATCAATCTTAAGCTTTGATGGCACTCTTTCAGAACATCAGGAAAAGCTAAATGTTGTTCAAGGAAATTATTTACACTACAGGAAAAATGCAAAAATGGAAGAGAGGTACAGGAAAAAAAAACAACAAGCAACTAAAAATAGCAAATTGAGGCAAGTGAAGAAACATGTTAGTGTACTTCGTGTAGTTAAAAAAAAACTTAGAATAAATGACTGAAATGGGTAAATAGGGTAATGACGGTGTTCCCCGGATACAGGTTTTTGAGCATTACATGTTTTGTTCTGTTTATTCTGGCTTTGATCTTTCAGTTAGCTATTGATATTATGAATATCTGCACCTTTGAGGAGCCCAGGTGAACTTAGTTCTTCTATTTCAGAGAAGCAGAAGAATGCATATTCAAAAATGGGAGTAAACATGCTTGTTATGGAAGGTGAAAACACTAATATCTGAGAGTGCTCTGCATATTTTCTTTTTAAATTGTCTGGATTTGAAAATAGTAATGATCTTTGAGGGAAGTTAGCACTAAGGCTAGTGCAATGTTTGTCACATTCAGTTTGATTATCCAAAGTCTAACTGAAGATGTTTCCATGCAGAATGGGACCTTCATTCCAGTGTGTGAATTATCCCTTGCTTCCATGTGAAGTCACTATGCAATGACGTGTTTTTGATTCAGTTTTTCCCCTTTAATTCTAAAATGTGTAAATACTCAGGAGGTGTAACAACATACATTTTGAAAGAATGGGCTATTCCTTCCCTGACTGATCTCACCACATCTGTTGGTTCAATTTCCTGTTCCTGTTGTAACTTAGTTTTGTTGTATTTGGTGATTAGATGTCATTAGGGTGAGTGCAGTAAATGTCATTTTTCTATCCAGAGTAGGTTCTAAAGGCTTTTTTTTTTGCTTGTAGACAAAAACATGTATGGATTAAACTGAACACATTGTACAATTACTTAATTTCCTCAACAGGGTTTTGAAGACTCAATACTCATCAGACTTCTTTCTTTGTTTTTCAGATGGTACCTTCAGAAATTCGAAGACTATCCAAAGGACAGAAAAATTGTCATCCCATTTTTGTACTGAGCTGTGCTTTTAACACTTTGAGACGAATGCTTTTAGTAACAGCCAACGTTTTACAGATGCTGGCAGGTTAGCAACATACTCTGATCATCCCTGTGACAGAGTCTTTCCATCAGTGCTGCTATTACTCACTGCGTTTTCCTCTCAATGGTAACCCAGAATCTGATGGACAGGGTGAATAGGGACAGAAATGCGCGTGGGAAGGACTGTGCCTGACTTCTGGAGCTTCTTTCTCTGCCTGGGAGGGCTTCTGCTCTTTCCACCCAACACAGCCATGCTGTCCTGAGGACTGTGCTGTGAGCTCAGCCACCCGCGCTGCAGTCTGCAGGGTGTGTTCTGCCTACCCACACGAATAGAGGGTTGATTTTATTGTTTTTCCTTGCCTTACTAATCCTTTCAATTCCCCCCAGCTGCATTTCCAGAAGAGCTGGTGATTCAGACCAAGGAATTAAATTAATATAGTTGCTTTTAGATGAGAGGCAGTGTTTTTCCTTCGCTTTGCACCCTTACAAATATAGGGACACTGTACAGACAATATTTAATTTACATAAAAGTTGTACTGCTAATAGATTAATACTGTCATCTACCTCTTAAAATTCATAGCTGTCTGAATATGCACTATGTGCCTTCTCACTCTAAACTGGTTTTGGAAGTCTTTACTTAGGATACTTAGGCCAATCTACTATTGTTAAAAATTGTGTGATGTTTTCTAACTTGCTTTATTAAAAAAACCTTGAGATTTAAAAAAAAAAATTCCTATTATGCTGTTTTAAAAAAATCAAGTGTCTTCCTTCTTCTGTTGCTAACATTGTAGATGATTTTTTTATTCTAAAATTCTGGAGCCTTGTGTCAGTTCTCATACCCAAACCTTTTACGCAGAAAGGACTCCAGGATGGTTTCCAGAGCACGATGGGATCCCAAGCATACAGATTTTCAAGTTATTGGTGTCTTTTGCGTGATTGTAGTAATAAAGAATCTTTTAGAATTGCTGACACACAAAAAAACCCCAAAACAACTCAAAGAGAAACAAAAAAAAAATCCATCAAAACCCCCAAGCAAACAACCAAATTCTAATAATTAAAAAAATTAAAAACCGCAAATGAACAACAATTAAAAAAACTTTCCACAAACCCCTAAAACTCTGCTGCTAATATAATTTGAAAATAAATGGAATTTAAACTTTTGCCAAGTGTTGCTTGTCTGCTCTGTTTGCACTTGATGTTGGATTATGTTCTTCAAAATAAACTCGTATTATAATTTTGCCAGATGCTGAGTCTTCCAGTAGGGTATTGCAGTAAGATTTGTTTTGATGAACAGTCATGATGCTGGCTGGAATGAGAAGATGGTGAAGTGCTTGATTTACTCCTCAATGCCGAGTACTTAGACAATAAAAGTTCTATAGGATCGCTTAAAGCATATTCTGAAGATCATTTTAGAGCCCTAGCCTTAAATACCAGGATATTTCTAAGTTCTGTCATCTCTGCAGCATTTTTTTTAAAATCTTCGTATCCAAATCATCCACCTATCAAAATCTCTTTCAGTGGAAAAAATATAGGATTCAAAAACCACTCTTGACTCAAGGTGTTTCAAGACTTACATAGTTTATGGGGAATTAATATCTTTATTGGGTTTGTGTGGCTAGATTTTGGTAGTGGGGGCTATGGGGATGGCTTCTGGAAGAAGCTTCCAGAAGCTTCCCCCATGTCTGTCAGAGCCAATGCTAGCTCATCCCAGGGCCAACCTGCTCCTGACCAAGGCTGAGCCCAATCAGGCACAACAACAATGTGTTTGTGATAACATATTTAAGAAAGGGAAACATAAAGTGTTCTTGGGCAGAGCAACATCTCTGCGGCCACCAAGTGGAGAAGGATTGGCAGTGGGTGCTGTAGGTGCTGAAGCTGAGATTCCCCTGCTGGAGTTGAGCCCCTGCAGCCATGGAGGATCACAGGGATGCAGAGATCCACCCGCAGACGGTGGCGGATCCCTGAGCCGAGCAGGCGGCTGCCTGAGAGGAGGCTGCGACCCCACGGGAAGCCTCTGCTGGAGCAGGGTTGTGGCAGGGACCTGTGGAGAGAGGAGCCCATGCTCGGGCAGCTTTCATGGTGGCACTTGTGACCCTGTGGGGGACCCACCCCGGAGCAGCTGTGCCCGAAGGACTGCGCCCTGTGGGAGAGCAATCCATGCTGGAGCAGTTCATGGAGAGCTGGCTCCCATGGGAGGGACCCCTTGCAGGAGCAGGGGAAACCACAGGTGATGAATTGACCATTACACCCGTTCCCTGTCTCCTTGTGCCTCCCTGGGGAAGGAGGCAAAGGTGGAGGGAAGGTGGTTTTAAGATTTATTTTTCTTTATCCTGCTCTGATTTTGTTAGCAATAAATTCAATTAATATCCCAAATTTGAGTCTGTTTTGTCTGTGATGATACGTGATGAGTGATCTCTCCTGGTCCTTATCTCCACCCAGGAACCTTTCGCTATGTTTTCCTCCCCCTGTCCAGTTGTGGAGGGGAGTGACAGAGTGGCTTTGGTGGACACCCGGCATATGGCCGGGGTCAACCCACCAAAATATCTTATATCTTCAGGGATATTTGTTTAAAAATCACTCATGGGACAACCTACCAGTAAAAAACCATCTTTCTGCAGCACTTAAGACTCTAATGTAATGCCTTTTATTTTTTTTTTTTTGCCTTTTTTGAAAAGATAACTTTCTTTTAATAATAAGCAGTGAAAGAAAGGTCAGTGTTCACTATGTCTCTGTATGTTCAAGAGCTGTAGCTCTCTAGTCAGTAGTCTTTTATCATAGTTTCCAGAAAATTTGTACAGATGCCTCCATTTTGCTCTGCTACTATGCTAATAAATATTTATCTTGCCTAAAAGTTCAGTTGGTTTGCCCACATAATGTTAATTTATGGTTTGCCTGCAGTAGGGTGGGATCTGAAGTGTAATGGTCTGCCAGCTTACCCCTGTTCTCTCTCTTGTTACAGAAAAGGAAAAGCTAAGGTCTGTGTGCTGTGAAAGTCAGTATGTTTAGAAATTTTAGTTAATTGGATTAACAAAAAAACCCCCAAACCCAAGGCAGAAAGTTTCGTTCTTTGTGTGATTATACTTTATATTCTCATTATACTTCTAGAGCCTTCCCTAAGTAAAGCACAGATTTTATTTGAGGCAGTTCATTAGAGCACAGGACTTCTGATGAGCAGCTGAGGGAGCTGGGGCTGTTTAGCCTGGAGAAAAGGAGGCCCAGGGGGAATCTTGCTACTCTACAACTGCCTGAATGAGGTTGTAGCCAGGTGGGAGCTCATCTCTTCTCCCAGGTAACAAGTGATAGAATGAGAGGAAATGGCCTTCTGTTGTGCCAGGGGAGGTTTAGATGGGCTATTATGAAATATTTCTTCACTGGCAAGGTTGTCAAGCCCTGGAACAGGCTGCCTGGGGAAGTGGTGGCGTCACCATCCTTGGAGGCATTTAAAAGACACGTAGTTGTGGCACTGAGGGATATGGTTTAGTGGTGGACTTGGTAGTGCTGGGCTAAAGGTTGGACTCAATGAACTTTGAGGTCTTTTCCAACCTAAACAACTCTGTGTTTCCTGCATTTCAAGACCCAGGTAGGTTGATGAAAGCGTATGATCGACTTGGTCAAATGCTAGAACTGCCTTTTGTTTAAACAATATCCCACTTATTTGTCATACTTCACTTGTGATCCCTTCCCTTCTCAGCAGCTCTGACAGATTTTTCTGTTGGAAAATATCTAATACTGAAACATTTTTCTTGGGAATATGTAATGTGAAAATGAACTCTGTTCTGCCCATTCCAGAGGGAGAAAACATGCATACTTGCTATTGGGTATAATATCTGCAGCTATTTTTAACAGATACTTCTAGTCAGATTGATACATCTTTCCCCCAAATCCCTTACTAATAAAACATGATTTGTGGCGTCTTGCTTGAATACATTTTTTTTCTGTTAGTAATCCCTGCTCTGACTTGTGGAGATTGACCAAGGCTTTCATACCAGCAAATTCATTATCCCAGCTGAGTCTTGGGGAGTGTAAAAACAAGGATGGATTAGAATGACCTAGATGCATGTGTGAACTTGCTGAGATGCACTCAAAGCGATTATTAAAAGTCACAGGGTAAATCTGTCTAGTGATACATTCTTAGTTACGTAAAGCAAAATATGTAGCTGAAATGTTCTACACTTGCAGTTAGATCAAAGATTAACAGAAGCAGAGGCTGCTCCTTTGGGTCACTTTTCACTTGAAAAAACTATAGCACCTGCTGTTTCAGCTGTTTTAATTGTGCTCAGCACCACACTATCTTTTGGGGCAGTGAAGATAGGGTACAAATGACTTGTCATAAAAACTTGTATTCTTCCAGCAGGCAGGAAATCCTGAATGCCTACCGCAGTTTTTATATCCTGTTTGTGACTGAAATATATTAATAACTTTAGTATGAGACTGTCCCAGTCTGTTCTATGCCCCTCGGTTTTACCAATAAGTTACAGTTGTTGGGGCAGCCTTTCATACACACATGCCTTTTGTGAGGAAAGCAGATCTCAGGGTGAAATTGCACCACTTCTTGCAGTGATGCAACATATCTATCACCATCTACGTGCCCATGTGCCTACACAAAAATACTTGTAAGCAAGCAATCAAATTCCAGTTGCAGGACAACTGAAGGGCAAAGTTTTAACCAAGGTTTGCATCTGAAAGAGTTGCACAACTGAAGCTTGCTCTTGAACTTCTTAAAACAACGTTTTTTTACATCTCTTGCTTGATTTACCATGTTTGTTTAAAAATCAGAGCCAATACATGATGCATTGATGTGTACAAGTGGACCATGGAAGCATTAGATTATTTGCTCACAGAGATGAAAGAAAACCTAACCCTTGGTACAACCTTTGGTGTAATGCTTCCCTGGAGATGATGCGTTATCAATGTGCTAACAAGAGCGTCTCAGCGGTGTTGTTTGTCCCTGCTCCCTCTTGTTTTGGAAATACCTGTCCAGTTTCTGAGAGGACATGGGTGGCTGGATCCAAAGAGAGCGCTAGCAAGGCGACATGTTCCGGCTGCTCTGGGAGGGAGCACTGTGAACGGGGGCTCAGACATTGAGCAGCACTGGCCAGACTAAAGGCCAGTCCAATGCAAGCAAGCAAAACCTACTCCAGGTACCTTCTATCTTCGTGTCCTGAAGACTGCTTCCTGGGTGTAGGATTTGCTGTGTCCGTAGGACAGTCGGGACAAACGGAGATCTCTATGTTTGGGTTTTAGATCATGAGCTTTATTGCAGAAGGCATGGGGAAAGAAAGACTTGCGAGGAGCTGCCGGATGCAGCTCCAAGCAGGCCAGAGACGTGAGGGAGAAGAGAAGGACAGAATGAAAAGAGCAGAGCAGAATGAACAGAATGAGCGTTTACAATACAATAAATCATCTTCTGTGTTGAATATTCTAATTTCCATTGACCAATCTAGAATAAGCTACAAATCTTACAATATTTGCCTACAGCCTATAAGAATCATTGCATTAGCCTATGGAGTTACACTTTAAACTCTAAAAGTTGCTTTTTGGACCCTCTGATGGGTTTGCAGGGTCTTTTCTGACCCTTGGACCTGCTTGCAAGCCGAAGGCATTGTTTAATCAAATGGGGATTACCTCCAGGCAGCTATACCATTGTTTTCCAGTTGTTCACTAACTGGGGTTGGGTAACTCAAAGCTTGTCTTCATTTCAATCTCACTTATAGTTTTTGCTAGGTAATCATATTTATATGTTTTCCCTATTCCAGCTTCCCCAACATCTGGGGTTGGAATTTAATCTTTTTAATCCATATCAGAGTATTGGTGAACAGTTCAAGAGGCTTCCAGTTATGCCCCCAATCCACATATTGTGTTTGCTGCAGAAGACCAAGAACCAGATGCTGTGCAGAGCCAGGGTCCTGCTAAGGTTCAATGAAGCCCTGTGACAAAGCAGCCCAGTGCAATAGTGCAGATTTGAAGGGTTTTAATGTTTTGCAAAGGCAAGTATTCTTCATTCTCTGCCCGTCTTTTCAAAAACTGGTGACGGTACGAGAACAGGAGAACTGACTTGAAAATCCCAAATAGTACTGTGAAAGCATTCAAGTGTTAAAGGAGAGTCATCAGGATATACTAACATCAGTAACCAAAGATGAAAATAGTCCCTTTTATGCTTCCAATAATCCTTGCAGATTTTACTAGGCCTCTGAGTATTAGATTAAGTGTAATATTTAGTCTGAAACAGTGCAGTATATGATCATTACTGAAAGAATAAAGTAATACTAGGAAAAGTAGTTTAGAAAATATGAGTAGCTATGCAGACAGCATATAGCAGTATAGTCTTATGAACAGAAAGTTAAATGACCAAGAAAAAACAAGCTGAGATATTTCCATGAGCACAAAGAGAACACTGCTCTAGTGTGGAGTCCTCCGTGGGCTGCAGGTGGATCTCTGCTCCACTACGGATTTCCAAGGGCTGCAGGAGCACAGCTGCCTCAGCACGGCCTTCATCCCAGACTGCAGGGGAGTCTCAGTTCTGAGACTGGAGCACCTCCTCTCCCCTCCCTCCTCACTGACCCTGGTGTCTGCATAGCTATTCCTCTCACGTGTTCTCACTCCTCTCTCCACTCGCAGTTGCCCAGTTTTCCCCCCCCTTTTTAATTGTTATCCCAGCACAGCACCGTTGCTGCTGGGTTCACCCTTGTCCAGCAGAAGGTCTGTGTTGGAGCTGGCTGGCATTGGCTCTGCTGGACATGGGAGAAGCTTCTGGCAGCTTCTCACAAACACCACCCCTGTGGCGACCCCTACTACTAAAACCTGGCCACGCAAGCCAACACAATGTTTGAAACTATAAAAGTTCAAAACAAAACAATAATGTGGCACTTGTAGGAAAAGCCTTTTGTCAATTGCTTTAAGTGGCTTTCCTAAACTGAAACTGCCATGCAATGTAGATATACCAGACTCCAATGAATAATATGCTATAATTACTACTCTTAGAATGGTTACTATTAAAAGTAAAAAAACCCCAAAGTAATTGTACTTTGTTTCCTATTTCTTTATACTAGATGAATTGTCATTGCAACAGCTTTTAATTTCAATTCAAAGCAGACAAAACAATCTCCTTTGCAGATGCAATCCCATCTGCTACTGTGGCTGAACCTCAGAGACCTCCTTGAATATTCTTGTTTCTGCATCAGATCAAAAAAAGATAAATTGCAAGTAACACTGCAGATGACAAACCATTCCTTACTTTTCATCGAGTAATCATGTCATCGAGTTAATACTGTCATCTTCTACCACTTTGTGTCTTCATTAACACTAGGCTAATTAGAAACATGACATGATTTTCTAACATTTTCTTAGAATATAAAACCCAGTCTAACGCTGTTCTCAATTGTCTCATTGTGGCACTGCACAGATGTGGGCTTACTGGGTACCTATTGCGTCATAGTTTCCAGTTCCCTCTAAGCACTGCCTACAGCAGAAATTGTTACAGCAGCAAATTCAAAGACAATGCTCTCCTCTAGCTCAGGGACCCTGGAAGCAGACAAGAATGCACCCCCAAACAAGCATAAATTTATTATCAGCAGAGGTTTGCACTAGCCGTGTGTGTCTATGTTGCACAACCTGCAGAACAACAAGGAGTGCCAACCTTCCTGCTCACAATCCTCTTCCCCCTCCAGTCCCCAGCACGGTAACCTTCAGTAAGATGCACCATCCTCTACAAACGTACTGATCACTAGACCAGTTCCTTGCCAGCCCCTAGGGCACAGACCCTCGTTTGGTACCACAGCACTCAGCCAAGCAGGCCAGAAAAGATGGAAACCCACACAGAGAATTTCTTAATTTAGCCTTTCAGAGGTGTATAACTTTTGTTTGGGTTTGGAAGTTTTTTGTCTGTTTCTGGGAAATATATCAATGCAAGTGTACAAAGAGGATGCCTCCAGCAGCTGGGCTCAGGCCCCAGTCTGCCCAGTAGCTGCCCCTGCATCTCAGTCTCTTCAGTCACTGGCACTTGGAGGTACCAGCCCATGCACGCACGGAGACACAGTGTGAACCCACCACTAACCCTGCTCAGACATGGAGGGCACCCAGCAAGAGGCCCTGAGTCCTAAAACTCCACAGCTGACAGCATTTGGGCATGTGAAACTCTGAGAGGCCTGCAGCTCCATCCCAGCTGCTTGGATATTTAGTCTGTTCTCATCTAAGATTTTCACCAAACTCCTTCAGTTAAAACAAACAAACAAACCAAAACCACCCAGAAAAAAATCCATTCAAGGATTTATTCATGTAACATTGTTTTAGACACAGTGAATTTATGGACTATCTCATGAACTGATCACAAGAGGGATTCCTGGACAGTCTCCTGTGGGGAAAAAATTGCTTACCAAAGCAAAGTTGTATTTTGTTGTGGGTCTTTTTTGTGTTTTGGGAGGTTTTTTGTTTGATTGGTTTTTGGTTTGGGTTTTTTGTTGTTTTTTTTTTTTTTTTTAATAACATCAAAACTCTTTATCATAGAATTGTTTGTGTTTGTAGTGGTGACTTTTAGCAAAGCACTGTTTACAGGAGGAGCAGAAAGGGAAAGGCTGGTACTGACCAGCAGAGTTGGGTTCTACATTCATTAGTTATTTGCAAGTTAAATATGTTCTAAAGCAGACGACTGTAGCATAAGATGTAGGGGAAAATACAAAATACAAAGCACAGCTCTATTGTTTATAGACATTGCTTTACATAACACCGTAGTTTTCAGCCTAGTATGTCTCCATGGGCATTTTAAACAGCAGCCTTTGAATGGGCTTTTGTTTTAAGTAAATCAGTTTCCTGAAAGGCTCTCCAGTAAGGATTTAGAATGGATACTAGTGAAGACTACAGGTAATTTTGGTCTCCAGGGACAAGGCCCCTTATCTTTGTCAGTCTCTGCACAGATTCCTCCAGAGAAACGTACTGCCTTTTCCTACTCTCTGTCCAACAGCAAGGCCAGCTGTTTGGCAGCAAGGCTGGGCATTCTGCCAGAGCTCTACTTGATCTAGAAAAGGTTTTATCTTTCCTAATGCATACTGTAAATATTTTGTTCCAGCAGATCCAATTTGAAACTTTCCGGGTTGATGGATGAGATCTGCCCTGAGACATCACAGACCATTTCTTCTTCCTTGTGGGTAACCGCAGATGTGATTTCTGTGAGATCAAAACATTCTCTCCGTAATTCTTGCTGGCTTCCATGTGGCCCAAATGAGTGAGTTCAAACTGAATGAGAGAGTTTGAATCAGGCCCAGCACAGAATTACGCCATGCAGTAAAAACGGCAAGAAATTGTTCTTCGCAGCTGTGCAGAGAGCTGAGGCAGAGCTGCCTATCCTATAAATGGCACAATCAAGGCCAAACCACTTCCAGCCCGTCTCCTAGCCCTGTGCCAGAGCCACTGCTCATAGTAACAGATGGTTTCCAGGCCAGCACCAGGCAGTAGAACACTTATGGCAAAGCCAAGTAGTATATGGTTAGCATGTCCTCAACAAGAAACATACCACACTCAGGGCAGGGAAAGGATTTCACTTGTCACAAGGATACTGAGAGCAGAAAACAGCAGGAAGAAGTACAGGGTAAAAGGTGAAAAAGGCAGCTTCCACATCCTCAAGACAGATCCTTATGTGTTCTCCTGTTGTTGTGGTTTCAGTAGAGGGGAGGGGGCCATAAAGATGGCTCCTGTGAGAAGCTTCTGGAATTCTTCACCATTTCCAGCAGAGCCAATCTCTGATGGCTCTGAAGATGATGGACATGCCACTGGCCATGTTTGGGCCAGTGAGAACGGTTGGTTACGCCTCTGTGATGACAGATTTAAGGAAAAATCAAAACAAAATGTGCACACAGCTGCTTTTAGTTAGAGAAGGAGGAGGATGTGAGAAAGGTGAGGGAAAACAACATGGAGGCACCAAGGTCAGTGGAGAAGGAGGGAGAGGAGGTGCCCCGGGCTCTAGAGCTGAGATTCCTCTGCAGGCCGTGGTGAGCCCATGGTGAGGCGGGGTGTCCCCCCTGCAGTCCATGGGGTCCATGAGGGATGCAGAGCCACCCGCAGTCCGTGGGTGAGGNGAAAAACCACGCCACAGAGGTTCACAGAGAACTGTCTTTCGTGGGAGGGACCCCACGGCAAAAGCAGAGGAAATAAACTCCTCTCCCTAAGCAGGGGAAGAAGATCCTGGAAACGGACTGACCTGAACCCCCACACCCTGCCCCCCTTGCACTGTTGGTGGGAGGGAGGGAGGGATGGGGAGTGGAAAGAAGGGTGTCTTTTAAAGGTTTAGTTTATTTCTCATATCCTCCTTCTAACTCAGGTAGTAATAAATTTTCACTTTTGCAACTTTTAAGCTGAGCCTGGTTTGTCCTTGGAGCGTTTTCTCCCGGTTCCTTATCTCAACTCATAGACCTCTGGGTTAATTCCCGGAGGTTTTTTCCCCCTCTCCTTCCCTCATCTGCCCAGCTGTGGCAGGGGAGGGAACGAGTGAGCACTTAGCCAGGATCAAAACCACGACACCTGTCCACTCCTAACAGACCCAGTTCAAGAGAAGACTCTGAAGGGCTCTACACAGCCAAGAGTGAGCCACAGATTTATGCAATGAAACCCCTGAAGCATCCCACTGGGTAGTGTTGGGTGCAGACTGATCCTATGTATGGTTCTCATAGGTGAGTTATGGAAGAGAAGGATCAAGAGAGGGCCCCACTAGAGGGCAGGTGTGGGAACTGTCAGTGGGCCGGAAAGCCTGTCTGAAGGCTTCACTGCTGTCTTGAGTTTTGCAGTTTTTCAATGTTTCTCTTTGCTGTGATACTTTCTCACACATTCTGCTGTAAACATGGCCATGGTTCTTGATAACTGTCTATGTTTTTGTTAACTGTCCTTGTTGTTTTCATTCCATTCTCCTAGGCGGAGAAATGTGATAGATTGATGCTTCAACCAGTGTGATGGAAGAGGTGGTGATTTCTACCTCCAATCCACGGTGACTTTCTAAGAACATATAAATAAAGGTCAGAGGGTTCTGCCCTCTCTCTCTTTTTGCTCTCTCTTTTTGCCCTCTCTTTTTAGTCTCTCATTTAGCTCTCCTTTTTTGGCTCCTCGGCCTGGTCGGCTGTGTGTTTGTGTCCATATAACACAAAGAACATCCACACTTCACAGCTCTTGACTTGGAGATGGCTATCTTCTATCAGTGAGAACAGCCTGAGAGAAGAAAAACAATCCGTTTCTACCTGTGAGAATGAAGCATCAACAGGAGTAAAGAATCCAAACAATACAAGGAGAAAACAGCCATATATCTGCACCTGTTATTTTTCTCAGTGCTTATAGACTTACTGTACCGGTAACCAATAGTAGTATACTGTAGTTAAATAATAGCCAATGAATCTATTGTAGTCACTTAGTAGCCAATGGATATGTAATGCAAATAATAACCATACAAAACTGTATAAAAGAGACTGCTTCTTTGAATAAACAGCTTTTTTGGCCCTTCCGTGAGGCACTATCTGTATCCGTGTGTGTCACGCAGCCACCCCAACAGCAACAGGGAGAGAGACAGATCAATCTGCACAAACAAGGAGCTGAAAGAGAATGACTGTGTCATACAAGAATTGGCTGAGTCCCTGATACAGCACCCTGTGAGAACACTACTCCCAGAAAGGTTCACCTCTGGACAGTATAACCTATACCATCAACGAGGGAAGGGATCAACAGAAGCATTTAAAATAGAATGGCAACAAAGTTATCAGAGAAGCACTTTTCAACCACTAAGTGACCTAGTGTGCAGTTGGAAAGGGCGGTAGCACGGCTTTATGCTCAGAATCACTTCTGTGGAGCTGTCTGTATGGCCAGTCTGATTCACTGATGGTATATGAACAGAGCAAATAAGATGCAGAAATGGCAAAAGAGATTCATTCAATGCATCTTGTTTCTGCCACCATGCAAGCCTTGTTGGCAGTACAGATCTTAACTTCCTGCACTGGTAGCCACATGGCTTCACCGGGTTCTGAGAATCTTGCATAATCCTAAAAAGATTGGTGTTTACATTGCGTTAATTACTGTCACCTTCTGCGTACATGCTTAAGAGATTATTTCCATCCAACAAAAATAAGTCTTATGGACCATGTCTGTCACTGCCTCATGAGGAACCAGCTGGGATAAACTTCACAGCCATCACCAGGCAACTCTGAATGAGGAAACAGCTCCAGTCTGGTGATGAAAAGAGCCCTTCCAGGTCAGGCAGGTGTGGAGCCACAAGCACATTTGATTTGTGTCCAAATTAACTTGTTTCCAATGAGAAGGAGGTCCACGTATCCTTGCTACCATATCAAAATAAAAAGACAGGTGAGCTTTCGTGTTGCTGTGAGCAGAATGAATACTCCATCTGTCTGATGGCAAGAGCCAGTACCACACCACGAGCTCTGCCGGAGACTCTGCAAGCAAACCCTATCCCATTGCAAGCGTCATCTGTCAGCAGCTATGGCAAAGATCTTCAGTTTGAGCTGCAGGAGTGGAGGCCAGACTATTCCAAGGCAGGCTCGCAGCTGCAGGGCTGTCAGGCCTCTCACTCAGCTAAGAAGCACTAGAATCACCACTGAACCGCCTGGACACCAGGACTCAGTGGAGTGGATCACCAGCCTGTGAGGCCTCCCCTGTGGCCTCACTGGAGGAACCTGGAGCTGTTTCCAGGCTTCTGGATGTTTTGAGCCAGTGGTGAATTTGAGGCATGGGAAAAAGTAAAACTGCTCCACCACAAAGCTACATGGGAGCTTCAGCTTGGCACATGGCAGCAGGAATAGCAGCCTCTCCCGGTTCTGGCCCATGACCTGCCTTGAGGGAGCAACAGATATTCTGCTATCTTAACCTAAGCACAGTAACCACAGGCAATCAGAAATCCTAATTTGTTTCAATGCAGAAATTTCAGAATCTGTTTCAATTTCAATTTCACTCCTCCTTCCTCATGCCTTTTCTGCTCTCACCACAATAAATGAATGCTGTTTCTTCAATGTTACCTGCATGTCCATAGAGCTAATGAGTCCAGGACCTCAGAGACACAGACTTAATGTGAAGCCCATGCTTGCTGAGATTAGAGGCTGATATTATGAACAGACTCCTTAACTCAGTTTGCGTGGCTGTGGAATGGAAACTGCTATTGCAGGTAACTATCATGTCCTCTGTGCTGGGTTCTGCACTTGGATCACAACAACCCCCTGCAGCACTAGAGGCTGGGGGAAGAGTGACTGGAAAGCCGTCCATTGGAAAAGGACCTGGGGGTGCTGGTTGACAGCAGCTGAACATGAGCCAGAGTGTGCCCAGGTGACCAAGAAGGCCAGTGGCATCCTGTAGCACGGATGAGGCCGACTAGGCCGAGGAGCCAAAAGGAGAGCCAAATGAGAGACCACACCGAGAGAGCAAAAGGAGAGGGCAAAAAGAGAGAGGGCAGAACCCTCTGCCTTTATTTATATGTTTTTACAAATCACCGTGGATTGGAGGTAGAAATCACTACCTCTCCATTCCATTGGTCAAAGCATCAATCTATCATATTTCTCCGCCCAGGATAATGGAATGACAACAACAGAGACAGTTAACAAAACATAGACAGTTGTCAAGAAACCATGGCCATGTTTACAGCAGCATGTGTGAGAAAGTATCACAGCAAAGAGAAACACTGAGAAACTGCAAAACTCAGGACAACAGCATCCTGGGCTGTACAAGAAATAGTGTGGCCAGCAGCATTAGGGCAGTGATTGTCCCCCTGTACTAGGCACTGGTGAGTACCTAAGTCCTGTGTTCAGTCCTGGGCCCCTCACTACAAGGACACTGAGATGCTGGAGTGAGTCCAGAGAAGGGCAATGGACTGGGAAAGAGTCTGGAGCTCAAGTCTGATGAGGAATGGCTGAGGAAGCTGGGATAATTTATCCTGGAGTAAAGGAGGCTCAGGGGTGACCTTATCACTACTCTCTACAACTACCTGCAAGGACCGTGTAGCCAGGTGGGAGTAGGTCTCTTCTCCCATGTAACAAGTTACAGGACAGGAGGAAATGGCCTCAATCTGCACCAGGGGAGGTTTAGATGGGCTATTATGAAAAATTTTTTCACTGAAAGCATTGTCAAGCATTGGCACAGATTGCCTGGGAAAGCGGTGGAGTAACCAAGGGTTGATTCACTGAAGGGATAACGAAAGTATTTAAAATATCTGTGGATGTGGCATTTAGTGACACAGTTTAGTGGTGAACTTGGCAGTGCTGGGTTGGACTTGATGTTCTACCAGGTCTTCTCCAACCCAAACAATTCTATCATTCACTGCTAATACCCACAGGCAGGAGACACTGGCACTGCCATCACAGGGTGGGGTTTGGAATGCCCAGGCATGTTCTGTTCATCTACAACCTTCAGGATCCCAAAGACATGTCTGTTGGACTGCATGTGTGTAAGCTCCCAAGGTGAAATGGTACTGACAAACTGAAGAAGTCCTGGAGAAGTCCCAGTTGATCTCTGCCCATGCCCGGGAAAGAACTGATGGTGAGGCTGTTTTTTATTTCTCAGGGAAGGCAGAGAAAGTTGCAAAGTGCTATATGGTTCCCGTATTGAACCACAGGATAGGAACCATAGGAGGATTTGGTGCGAGAAAGTTGGAGGGCTGGTAGAGAGTCTGGGGGAGAGGTGCCTGAATACTCTTCTGGTTCCTGGCCTTGATTTTAGGTCCTTCAAAGAGCAAATTGACATGTGTGTGCTGACTGATGAATCTTCACTCTGACAGTTTTCCTGGCCCCCTGACCAACAGCCACATCTGTCCACTCCACCTCTTTTCCTCTCCTTATTCCTAGTCCAGGCCTTTCTCTACATCAAATAAAATTGTCAGCCATGTTCTCTTACCGATGCATGCTTTTCCTATCTTTGTTCCTATCCTCATTCTAAAGGACCAGCTAAACCATATTATTCTTTCTTATCGGTTCCTATCTAATCTATCCTACAGCTGCTGCACATCAACTTTAGCTAAAAACCCTGCCAAAAAAATCTTGCTCTCCTTTGATCTTCTGTTCTTTTCTGCTAACTTATCCATGGCCCAATGCAAATATGGCTCGGGTCAGCACTTTTGTATTGGCATCGGGCTGTTTCTCTTGTGGAAATCTCCTTCTGGAGATGTCCAAGTGATTTAGTTGTGGCCCAAGAACAGTCAAAAATAATAGCTTTGAAGGTGGAGATGCAGGACATAGATACATTTAAGGAGAGGGAGGTGCATTGCAATAGAGCAGTTTCTATTTAAAGAGTGAATGTGTGTAGGTGTGTGCCTGTGCTGCCTACAGATGAGGACCACTGGGCAGGATGAACCAATGATACTTACCCAGTCGACCACACAAGATAAATAATCTTCTAGAAATCTGCACCAAGATCAAATATGGCTTTGATCTAGCGTGGAATCTAATAAAATTGAGCTAAATCTTTGACAATGATAGTTTTTGCCAACACCTGATATAACCTTAATTCTAACCACAGTCGTTCTGCCGTGCATAAATGATCCTTCCAGGTTGAGTACAGAAGCAGCTGGTGCCCTGTCTGATGCCATGCTAACATGGCAGATCAGGGATGCAGGGCACATCCTCACTAAGTGACTTTCACATCAGCTTTCTCACAGCTTGTCCCCTCGTGCTCTCTCCAGCAGAAAGCTTACACCCAGCAGATATGAAGAAAGCATTGTTATTCTCATATTGTTCCTCGAAGGAACAATGCATTACTTATAGATTCTTCTCCTAGAAGACAGTCTAGCCAGGTCTACTTTTTCCTTTCATGTTAGTGCATGTGCAACCACACTGTGAGCTGGGATCCCTCCTCTCTGCCAGGACTCACACAACACATTCTGTATGCCCTCAGTTGTCCTCCACAGCAGCCTGGAGAGTGACACCTTAAAGATGATCCTGGGACCTCTTAGATTGGAGGATACTTACTTACACAAGTACGGGAGGAAACCTGACCAGTTTATTCCTATGAACTTTCATGAGAATCTCCTTAATATTTTCTCTCAACCTGTCATTCAAAGGCAAGCGACCCTTCTGACAAAAGCAGCTCTTTGCAGGGCTCTGTGTTAATCAGAACAGGAAGACAGAGCATCTGATTTCATACAGCTCTTCAGATCCCACTTAGAAAAATACTCTTGAAAGCTTTATAGATATTTACCATAAACTTCATTTGTTTATCTTCTCTCTCATAGAGTATTTTCTACAGCTAAAATTATTCTTAAGACCCTCTTTGTGCTTGTTATCACAATTTCATTTCATGTCTAAATAAAGCTTTGAAGAAAGAAATCCTGTAAGATTTGTCTTCAATTAAGTGTTACTGCTGGCAGAACATCCTCTCTTAAGAAAAGTGACAAGTCTCAAAGGCAGAATTCCTAATCCCTGAGTTAAAAAGCAAACCTTCCAAAACCTGTATGCTCCCAAACCTTCTCTAAATTATAAAAGGGAACAAAATAGAACACAAGAAAAACTTTAAAACTTTCATAGAACATCCTTGATACAGAATAATTAAATACATCGCTGAATACTGTAAAAATATGTTGTGTTGAGTATAATTGCTGTGTAACAAGCTAAGACAAACATTCATAATAAAGCAGACTTTCGAAAGTAAGGCCTATCAGAGTCCCAAATATGGCAATGAAAATAGAATGTGGGAACGTCGAGGTGGCACCTTTACCTTGCTCCTGTTGTAGTATTGCTCATCCATACCATGCTCACAGTGACGAAAGGTCTCCACGGCAGAGTTCCTGCCAGAAGCGTTGACACACATCCAGCCGCATGAGGCAAAATCACACCCGGCTGTCCAAGCACCCTCTCCCTCTATGATGCCACCCCGAATGCAAACAGAATGGAACGGCTTGCGAACCGCCTCCCACGCTTTCTCCACTTACCACACAGCTATTTTCTGTAGGCAGCTAGAAAAGTATTTTCATGTGCATGAACATGCCTGGAGGGAAGCTGCAGCTGTTCAGCTGCTGATTTATCGTGTGTTCAGCTTCTCTGACACAGGGCTGGCAACCCTTGTAAGAGCAGAGAAGACAGGGTGGGAAGAGGAGATGGCTGGTGGTTGACAGCTGTTTCAGGCTCTGCACTTTAATTGGCTCTGAATATGCCTCAACAACCTAAATTTGGCTGATGCTTACTGCTCATCAGAAGAGGACATGGAGCCTTGAAGAGAGGAAGGACTGAGCCAAGTAGAAGATTTAAGGGAGAAAATATAACATGATTTAAGCCTGTTCAGGGTTACTCATGCCCGGCCTTCTTTAATGGGAGACACTGGCCATTTTGAAGAAGGTAAAAGCCCATATTTTCAGATGACAGATTAAAAGAATGCCCCAAATCATACCTTGTAAGAACCAGAACCCTGTGTTCTGGATTTCTTCTTGTCTCCCCATTGTGACCAGCTACATTTGCGACATGAAAATTTTATCTCCACTCTCCCATTCAGGAATGTATTTACTGAGAAAAAGAAAGTAATGACAGTGCAGCTAAGGAAACTGTCTCCCTGTTACCTCCTCCCCAACACTATCTCCTGGTGACTAGCACACTCTGAAGGTCACTTGTTAGAAATGCACCTGCTCCGGCAGGACAGCCTTTCTCTCACACCCCCATCCAGCTTGAGACCTTGATTTGTTCAGTTCTGTCCTCTTCCTGCCTTCATCAGGTACATGTCTGTACCTGGTCAGACATACTGCTGAGCCCTACTCTCTGGGCCTTCTCCATCCATTCCACCACAGAACCGCAGAATATTCTGAGCTGGAAGGGACCCTCAAGGATCATTGGGTCCAGCTCTTAAGTGAATGGCCACTGGCCACAAAGGCTACAAAGGAGATCAGAGCCGGTGAGCACGAAGGAGGTGATGCACCAGAGGCTTGCAGTGTTATTGTGAGTGGCCAGAATCAAGGTCATATAGGTCAAAATCCAAATGCCATGTCCAGTCTTTCCTTAAACTTAGTTTTAGGGATGGTAACTCCACCACCTCCCTGGGCAGCCCATTCCAATGTCTAATCACCCCTTCTGTGAAGTAATTCCTCCTAATGTCCAACCTAAGCCTCCTCTGGTGCAGGTCATCCTGTCGCTGGCTGGCTGGGAGAAGAGATCAATCTCCACCTGACTACAACCTTCTTTCAAGCGTAGAGAGTGATAAGGTCACCTCTGAGCCTCCTTTTCTCCAGGCTAAACAACCTCAGCTCCCTCAGCCATTCCTCATGGAATTTGTGCTCCAGACCCTGCATCAGTTTTGCTCCCCTTCTCTGGACTCACTCCAGCACCTCAATGTCCTTCCTGAACTGAGGGCTCAAAACCAAACACAGGATTTAAGGTGCAGCCTCACCAGTGCCATGTATAAGGGGAGACTTTTCATTATCTGCATCCTCACAAATTCAACAGCGGGAAGGAAGTTTTATGGTAAAGAAAGGAAATTTCTTCTGATGATCCAAACTGTATTTGACTTTCATACATTCTGAGAATCTTACCTTCAGTGTGGAGTTTCATTCAGTAAAGGACAGCTGAATTAAAATCAACCGGATTTTTTAAAAAATTAATCCTTGCAAAGGAAGTTCTCATTTGCTATTTTTAGAGGGAAATTCTCACTTTAAGGAGACAAGATTTGAAGCACACTTTATTTAGATTTCTCACTGGAGAGGATAGAAACAGAGGAGAGTAAAAGCTGATGTTAGAAGATGACAATTTTTCTTATCCTCTTCTTATGCCATAACAGACCACTGGGTATTATTTCTTCATATGGTACACATTTATGTAGGAAACACGTAATACCTCCTTTTCTGCAGAGATATTTCAGTGATGTGCCACAAGCTCCGATAAATCACCATGAGACAGGTTAATTAACTGGCATAGTATCAAACCATTGCTTATAGATTTCTCAGAGATTTCCTTCTTCCCCAAGTTCTTAAAATGTGGACCTTCAACCACATTGTGCCCACTCATCCACCCCATGTTCTCTATTACACTTACACAGTATTTGCTGCCTTGAACCCATACAAAGGACTGACAAAGCACCATTGTAGCTTCAGAAATTCTGTCTAACACAGCTTAGGCCAGAAAGAGACAACTCTACCTATGGCTACTTCAGGAAACAGACTAGCCTCTGCCAAGACAGTGTTGGGATTGGTAAGAGTCTCTCCTCATTCAAAAGCTGCTTTTGAGTTACTGCCTCTTACAAGGCAGTGGTCTCTACCACGTAGACCTCAAAATGAAGTTGGAGGTAATTTTAGCAAAGTGGGAAATCAGACCCTCTTGGAAGCACTGACTTTTAAAAGATGGCAGCAGGGCAGGGAAGGAAATAAAGAAAACAGGTCATGAAACTGCTGAGCTTGGAAAGGTCTCTGTAAGACTGGCCATTGTGTCTTTTTGGTTTTCCCCTCCACCTCTGTGAGCAACCTGGTCTAGTGGAAGGTGCCCGTGCCTATGGCAGGAGGGTTGGAACTGGGTGATCTTTAAGGTTCCTTTCAATACAAACCACTCTGTGGTTCTATGATCCTATGAAAACGCTGATCAGTATTCCTTTATTGTAAGTTTTAACTCAGCAGGTTGAAGATATAATCTTTACTGGGTGTATGCAAAGACAAAACACGGAACTAAAAGGGTTCAGATGTGGGCTCTGTAGCCGCCTCAGCTTTCTCAGCACTTCACAGTCGATCTACAAACTCCTCCAACCATTAGCATACCACACCAGCTAAGCTTGCAGAAATACTGTTGATCCTCACCTGTCCTTGCTGTACCCAGGCCATCATAGAGGCAAGAATGCAAGTATTCAGGGCTAAAAGAAGGAGACAGTGCAATTCTCTGGTTTATTTCTTATATAAAAAAGACCAGAGTTGAGGGGCCTGTTTTTTTGTCTTCTTTCAAGTTCCATTAAAACCACACCAGAACAATCCAAAATCCTTTGGAAGATGAACCATAAAACCAAGGACTGCTATCAGTAGCTCAAACTGAGATCTCTGCTGAAGATCTGAATACTTAATTGACTATGCAAGTTAGGAAGGTGCTTTGGTTTCATCACATAGAAATTGTGGTGAACATACTTCTATATGAGACATAATTAATAGCTCTTTCATGTGGTTTAGGTTTGGTTAGCTTATTGTGTACTTTCATGTGTACCTTGGCTGTTAGTCCTGGAAACGCCTCTATTCCTTAATGAAAACAAATGAATGACCCGCTTTTTCTAAATTACTTCCGATGATAAACATCAGGCTGTCACCCTCATATCAGTTTCCCTTGCTGTGAAGTCTAAGGGTATAGTTAGAGAACACAACTACATCAAACACAACTGCCCTCTGCTAACAAATGACAGTCTTGTTCTCCTTCTCTCTTCACCCCCTCCATAGTGCCAGCTTTGATCACAAAGTAAGCTAATTCAAAATGAACTGCTAAAAGCTATTACTTTTCTTCCAAGTGCAGTCTTCTCTGAATTAACAAGTTAAATTGGCTCACTGATCAGTATCAGGGATTGTGCAAAGTGGCAGGGAAAGGAATTAGCAGGATTATGGAGAGTGGGACCTCAGCTTTTTTCACCTCCTGCGGCAGCTAGGCCATTCAAGATGACCACACAACTGCATTGGAGGGCTGTTATAACGAGGATTCCCTGATAGTACTTGTCTTTATGCACGTAAATCTCTTCTCTGTGCTGCTCTGCAGTCAGGTTAAGTGCTCTACTGAATGGTCTGGGGAGCCCTGGACTGCTGGAGTTTCTGGGGGTACCTCAGGAGAGGACACTTTATCCATATGCAGGCTAAAGTTGTTCAAGGAAAACACCAAACCAGTGGATTAGAAAAAGAATCATTATGAACATCATTCTGGGAGGCTGGCTGTTACAGCCCGTCTTTAGATCACGATGTGTCTGTGTCTGAGCCCATTCCAGCAGCAGTAGGCGTTTTACTTAGTGATCACGGCATGCGAGACCCATCTATTAGAGACACCCCTTGGAACAGGCACTGTCTCCCTGAGACTCAAGTCCAATAAAAACTGAAGTACTCAGTGGAAATGTGGTGCTGTCTTGGCACTATCAATCCAAGGAGAGCCTTCCCTTGGTTATGAACTTGCATGGTGCTGCTTGGATGCATCACCCGGACCTCCCCTTTCTCGCAGGGAGTGAGTGGCCCTGCTCAGCCCTACACTCTGTGCCGCTCAGCCTCACCAAAGGAGGTCTGCCTCCACTTGCTTCTCCTCTGAAATAGTCTTCAAAATCCACCCTTTCATTTTTATGGGAACTGGGCTACACTTCTCCAAAGGGATGACGGGGTCAGACAATGCCGCGTTTTTGAGAAAACACCAAAGGGACAGGGCCACGGCTGCGCCAGCCGCTCACGGAGATGAAGGGATGACAAGTGAGAGGGAACCTCACCAATGCCTGTAAGTATCTGAAGGAGAGGTGTCAAGAGGATGGAGCCAGGCTCTTCTCGGTGCTGCCAAGCAACAGGACAAGACGCAAAGGGCAGTAACTAATGCAAAGAAGTTCCACCTGAACATGAGGAAGAACTTCTTCCCCGTGTGAGTGACCACGCACTGGAAAAGGTTGCCCAGAGAGGTTTTGGAGTCTTCCTCGCTGGAGATACTCAAGAACTGCCTGGATGCAATCGCGCGCCACGTGCTCTGGGATGGCTCTGCTTGGGCAGGGAGGCTGGAGCGCTGTGCTCCCTTCCAGCCGGAGCCATTCCGCGGCTCGGGGCTGTCCGGAGCCGCCAGGAGCGCGCTACCCGCCGCCGGGGCTCAGGCACGGCCGGCCCGCTCCGCGCCGGCGCAGCGCCGGGCGGGGGAGCATTCCCAGCTCCCGGCTCCCTCCCGCTTCCCGCGCATGTGCGGTTGCCAGGGCGGCCGTCTCCGGTGAAGGTTTAAAATCTGCGGGACATGCGCAGTGCCGGTTCTGGCCCTGGCGAGGGGGACACGCCACATTGGAACGGCGAGCGGAGCGCTCCGGGCAGCGCCGGGTACAGTTTGCGCCGCCTCCGCTTCCTCCCGAGCCGCGCTCGCCTTGCCCGGCTCTGCCTCCTGCCGCCCTGCCTCGCTCCCCGCTCCCTGCGACACATGCCGCTGCTGCCGGGCCGCTCCTAGCGCCGCTGCCGGGCCGAGCGAGCGAGCGAGGGAGCGGGCGGAGAGCGGGCGGCGGCGCGGCGCTCTGGCCGGGCGGTGAGGGACGGCGGCGGCGGCGGCGGGCGGGCGTGGATGGATCCCCGCGTGGCCTGGATCCAGCCCGAGCAGAAAGGACCCGCGAATGCGCTGTGGATGCAGATCTGGGAGACCTCGCAGGGCGTGGGGGGCCGGGGCGGCGCCAGCTTCCCGCACTACCTCTGCCTCAACTCCCCGGCGCTGGACTCTGCCGCCTCTCCGCCCCGCGGGCACGGCTGCGTGCGGCTCGGGGCGCCCGGCGCCTGCTGCTCCTCTTCCTCGCCGCCTTCGCCGTCGCCTTCCCCGCCGGCCCAGCTGACCGGACTGGTGCCCGCTGTCTCCGCCGGCCCCGCGGCGGTGAACGGCGGCGGCGAGGGAGGGCGGCGGCTGCAGAAGTCGCCTTCCGTGTCTTCCTCGTCCTCCTGCTCGTCGGTGGAGTCCGGCACCGAGAGCCCCGGCTTCTCCTCCTCGGGATCGTGCAGCGGCGGCGGAGGCGGCGGCTCCTCCTCTTCCTCCGGCGGCCCCCGGGCGGTGGCGGTGGCTCCTCCCGGGCTGCTGGGCAGCGGGGCCGGACCCGGGGAGTTTTTTAACTTCCACGAGAACAAAGTGAACGCTGTGAATGGGCACCACCAGCCGCTGCACCCGGCGCGCAGCCCGCACCCGCCGCCGGCGTCTCCCCAGCAGCACCAGTATCACCCGGGCCGCAGGAAACGAGAGAATAAAGCCAGCACCTATGGGATGAATTACCTGCTCTCCGGCAGCCGCGGCGTCGCCGTCAACAACTCCCCCCACCAGCAGCGGCAGCCGCCTCAGCCAGCGCTGCAGAGCCCCGGCACCCCCTGGAAGGCCAGGAAATACAGCCCGGGCGTGCAGGGGTGAGCAGCCGGGGGTGCTGCAGCCCCGCAGGGAACGGGGGGCCTCGGCCGCCTCTCCTGCGGCCCCTCCGGGCAGAGGGGCGGTGGGTTGGGATCACACGAACTCCTCTGGGAGCCGGCCGCGGCAGGAGGGGCGATGGTAGGGGATGGCGGGGCACAAAACTGTGCCCCTTTGTGAATCGCCTCGGTCTGTGTCGGCTGGGTGGCTCCTGGCCGAAGCAGCGGTTCGCCCGAGGCCAGGGAACCCCTAGATGCAGGGGGTTAGGCCTTACCTTGTAGCAGGTTGAGAGGTGAAGTTGTCGGGCCATCATCAGAGGTCACCTACAGTAATTAAAGCAAGGATGTGTGGAGGATGCTTGTCAGAGCTACCAGATGTCAATTCAGGTTGTAAGGGGGAAGTGGAAGGCTTCCGTTCAGAGGAACTCAAAGAAAACCCTTGTGCTAATTTTTAAATGCCTCTGCTTAGGCTGCAGCAAGCTCGTTAGCTTGGGCAGTGTTCGGAACATCCCTTGAAAGGGAGGTGCCGAGTTGTGTCTGAAATAGGCATGAAAGTCAGTGTGGTCTTAGAACATTTCTCTCACGTGCGTTTTAGCTCTAGGATAGGTTGAGCCAGCCAATACCTGTACAGAAATCTTGTCTTTTTGAAGAGAATGCTTTTATGAAGCTTATCCTATCTTGTAAGCCGTACTTTTCTTGTATAAATGAGTAGTTAGTAAGGCCGAATATTCAGTTTGATCAGATTGGCATGGAGAAGGGACTAAAATTGAACAAACCCTGTCTGGGATGCTCTATGAGATTGCTGTATTCCACCTGTCAAATTTCATTCAACCAAGGGGAAATGTTACTTTGTAAAGTTAAGGTTATTTTATTACTGGAAGAAGCGCTAGCTGCGTTGACTGACTGTAGCAGATTTCTGATGTCACTTCAAAAATAGTTTCTTGGACCATCCTAACATCAAGACCCTTGGATGCCTGTGGAGTAAAGGCGCTGCATATTTGTGGAGGGGAAATGGCTAAAGATAACAGGGTATGAGCTGGGGATTTTTAAGTGAGAGATCTAACTTAAGGACAGTGTCTTCCTTTTCTCTTTTGTGTAGTACTGTCAGGTGCCGAGTATGTTAAAAGTTATTAAGAAGTGTTAAAAGATATTTTTAAAGTTCTGTTTTTTCAATCAAGTGGGAGAGGACAAAACTTGTGACTACTGCTATTTAATTCCAGACTGACACTGAAAATTCAAGTTTCTTACAGGAAGCTAGAATTTGGATCTTTAAGAGACATCTTGCACTAGGAGCTTTGAGTCCTATACTAAGAAGTTTGTATGTCTAAAGTTCCAACAGTATCTTTAAAATAGTATGAAGTTTTTGTTTTATTTTTATGGAGGTGTGGTAGAGCACTGAATTAACTTTTTAATTTAAGTCAAGTCAGTGTAAGTGAGACAGATTTCCAGGCAGGCGGAGAAAGGAGCAGCCTGAGTTCAGCTGGCAGGTCTATGGCAAATGGGAAACATGTGAATCAAATCCAGGCATTGCAAGTTCTGTCCTGTAGCTGTTAGGCAGCACCACCTACGCCATTCACAAAACCTTTATTTTTCATCTTCCGTCCCTCTGGTTTTTTTGGCTTTCCTTTAATAGTGGCTATGCCACTCTTCAGGTATGGGTTTATAGAGAATCCATACACAAGAAAATTGTTTAGCTGAGATTCAGTTGCACTATTCTGTTCTGTAACTTAGGCAGCTCTTTTGCTGATGTGTCAATGACAAGTTTTTTGCTAAGTATATTTGAAAGTGGAAGCTGTGTTTCCTGATCTTCTGTCCAGGATCTCTGCTACAAAAGTGGGACCTTAGTCTGGCAGTGGGATACCAGTAGCTACAGCATGTGTGATCCTGTAGTTCTGGAGCATTCCTTAAAGCAGCAGGGAACTAACTAGTGCTGAAGGAGAGCATGAATTTTGAAACTGTAGACCTAAACATGACAACCAGTTTCTGCCTTCAAGTTTGAGTTCTGTTACCCAAGGTGAATCTTGGACAACTGTGTATTCTTAAACAGTGTTCTGTTTAGTGTTAGTGATCTTTTATGAAGTGCTTGCATGACTGAAACAGGAATACTGTCACTGATGGAGTGGATTTAGGTATCTATCTTCTGCAATAATTCCTGTTTAGTGGTGAGCTTAACTTTTTCCTGAAGCTTGACTGGTGTGCTATTTGGCAGTTCAAATAAAAATGCACTGAAAAGGCTGGGATGGGGACAGATCCCTACAGGACTTTCTTGTGGATCCCTTATGTTCCTTTAGTTGCCTGCTGTTCCCTGGAGCTGTCAGCTTGGTCCTGAAGTATCACTTCGATAACTCATCATCTGTTGACAGAGCATCTTCAGTGTTGCCATACTGGTAATATGCAACTGTTGAAAAATGTGATCCTGAAAACCTTCAGCTGTAGCCTGGTTTGGGCATTGATTATAGGAAGAAGGGCTTGCTCATAGATGCTCTTAGGCTTACCCTGTACATGAACGGTGGAGCTTACTCTGCTGTGAATATTGTTGGTACGAGAATGTTTTTCTTGTGTTGAAATTGCCGAGTGATACGCAGTGGCTCACAGTGCTACTGTATTGCCTTTTGGTAACAGAGTAAGCAGGGTCATCTCTGTGAGCCCTCTCCCAGGCTGCAGTGGTACTTCTGATGAATTGCCTGCATGCTTTGGAACGCTGCTGTGCTCTCTCTGCTTTCTCATTCAGAGCTGAAGATGGTCTGGAGCACTGCAAGTCATTGTTTATTCATGCTGCTCATAGTCAGTGGCTTTGGGGTGGTAGGTGTGGTGTTTAGGAATACTGTATAAAAGCTGTGTTTTCCTGTGTTTTATATACAGCATTCCTTTTTTTCCAGTGGACTCATGCTTTCACCACTTCAGTAGCAGCATGACAATCTCTGTAAAGGAAATTTTTCTCATAAAACACAAATGTGAACAGCTGTGCTTGATTAGATTTCATCCTAAAGCTGTGATTTTGGATGCCCTAGGTTGTCCCATGTTATGCTCTTACAGAATTTTGGAAGGTAAGGAGTGAGGAGATTGAAGCCATATTTATTCCAGTGCTTCAGCAGAGTGATTAATACAGCAACAGTGTAAATTCCTTTATGCCTGGGTTTAGTTTAGGACTACAGATGACAAAATGATTGGTTTCAGATGCAAGGCAGAGACGTGTCCTTTAATATTATGAGGTTAATTCAAACTGTTGTAACTGATGGTCAGAACTACACGTTATTTCTTGGTACTGTGAAGTGTCCTCTTGTGTGGTTTAAAGCTGCAGCCAGCCTTTTAGGGTGCGCATTCTTTGTTCAGCAAATAACTTCTGTTTCGGTAAAGTCAGTGTCTTAAGTATATCTGAGTAATTTAAGCATCCAGAGAGTTTAAAAGTGCTCTAATGATTATGTCAAAATACAGCATCAAGCTATTCTAAACTTTTTGCTAAGGACTCTCCTGCTTTTGTTTGGTTGCACAGCTAATAGAGTGCTTTCTCTGAAGATGTAGCTAATAGCTTGCGAATATTATAAATTCATATCAGATTTAATTATTTTCCTTCTTAATATGAATTTAACAAAGTAAGTAAAGAATTAAAGCGTTTTTAACAATATGAGTCGGTTCTGCTTAATACTTTCAACTAAGTTTTCAGTCTAATTGTAGATGTTGAATGAGGTTAGTGCTGAAATACCTGGCACATTACAGTGCTGTGCAGAAACAACAGAACTGGCTTGTTGAGGATTAGTTTGGGTACCAGAACTGTTATGATACATTGGAGTGGTACTCTGCCTAGGCTGATTGGTGTTACATAGTGTCTGATGACTTCCTGCATTCATTTTTCCCCTTTATGGCTTGTCTTTACCTCTCCCTTGATAATGACACACAGGTTCTGCTGTAGAGTACAAGAGCACCAAGACCTCTGCATTTCCTTAGGCTAAAGGAGGATTCAGGGCAGCATTTCCTGATGACCACAGCAGGTACCTGGGGAGAGTTCTCATAAGCCAGGTAAGCTTATGGCAATGTTTCCCCAGGAGACTTGCTTCAGTGTTCACCAGTTTGCAGCTGAATGAATGATGCTGTGTACAAACAGTGATGTCCAGAGATGTGGTGGTGATCCTATATGCTAAGCCTATATTAGATCATCTTTAGTTCTTCACCTGTATGCAGTGTTTCTAATTGCAGTCTTACAGGATTTTTTTTGCATTTTTGATGTATTTTAGAACTTTGACTAAGATGAATTTACTTACAGTTTAGTGCAATGCACTATTAAAAATCCATTGCATTCCAGACTGTGCATAGCTCCAGTTGCATGTTTGTCAGCCCTTACTTTTTATTATCCTGCTGTCAGAGCTGTCAGGTACAAATTAATGTGTGGGGATGCCACACTGTCAGCCCTTTCTGCAAATTTTGTTTTCTTCTACTTTGAGCTGAAAGAACGTAGACTTTGGAAATGCTCTGAAGCCTCTTCTGTCTGCAGTGTGATGTCCAGCTCTTGTAAGGGCTTTAGGGGCCTCTTGAGGGTCGTTGTTCCTAACTCCTCCCTGTACTTAACAGTGCTGTTTTGCTCCAACGCCTTCTAGAAAAGAATCGGCACAGTGGGCTACGCTTCATGCACACTGCAGTCCAGTCCTTGGTGTGTGCCAGCTGTGGTGCTGGGTGGACACCTGTAGAGGAGGTATTAATGTAGGGGGCAGGCAGTGCTGGCATTGTACACTCAATTCTGGTTTTGCTTGACTGTGGGGTCAGGGTAGAACTAGGCAGTATATGCTGGAGCGTATGCAAGGAGAAGTGTGGAGCAGTTGCCTTTTAGTCATCGTGAATCTCTGGAGAGAGCATCAGGATGTAGTTAAATGGATTGTTTTCATGCCTAAAGGTTGGTGTGAAGGAAAGTTCTAGGGTAGCTGCTGGATGAATTGTCACAAGAACAGAACATCTCCTTTTTCCTGTGGTCAAGTAAGTTGCCTTGGTAAAGCACAAAGTTTGCATGCGAAGTGGATACCTCGTGTAGAGTTAGAGACTGATGCTTTGGGGTGTGGAATGAAAGGAATGTTCTGGCAACAGTAGGCTTGAGAGTCACTGGAGGTACTGGAGGTCAGAAGGGCTGGGCTCCAGCAGTAAAACATGAGAAGGCCTTGCATGATGGGTGCTCACATGTGTGTGTAAGGGAGAATGGGACATGTTTGGAGCAGTTTAATCCTGGCATCAGCTTCCTGGTGTTTTTGCCAGTTGTTAGGCTTTGGCAGCAGAGACAGTTGGCACCGAGAACATCAACAGCTGTACTGGGTGAGACCTTTAGAGGCCAATGCCAAATATTGGGAAAAGACTATATCAACGTGAGCTTGTGGTGATATTTCCTGGGAGCATCTCCTAGCTTTAAATTATCTGTGGTTCTTGGACTACCTGGGCTACAGGCAGTGCATTGTTATGCTTATTGTAAGTTTTGTGTATGAATTTATCTTGTCTTGATCTTTTATGATCTGGGATCAGCGATGACCTGTGGGAAGATGTTCCTCGGTAAAACTATGCATTATGTAAATATATTTTTTTTTAATCCTGAGGCTGTCAGTAATTCAAGTCTGTGCATTACAGAGGCAGACCATGAGTGCTTTTTGCAGGGGATTTGAAAAAGGAGGCGGGGGGAAGGTTGAATCACCTGACAGTTGTTTTCTGGTCTGTTCAATCATTTCTTGTATTGAAACTGTTTCCTGCCTTTAGATGTTTATCTCCTCAGTATGCTTTGCAGTCCTGTTTTATCTTTGGGACTCACATGAACCAGACCTCTGTGTGACAGTGTCACACTATTCCTGCATCTTGGGCTATCTTGTTCTATCTTGTACTTTGTCTCTTGATTACTAACATGGGACTTGCCTGATGCTTTTGTGCTTCGAGGCTTTGCAAGTGATCTTCCTTTAATATGGAAACTAAGAGTTCCAGCTGCTTGTTTCCTGTTTACAACAATTCTTTCTCTATATGAAGGGTCTTTCCCCTCATCCCGTGTCAGCTTCGTTTCTTCATATGCCATGCCTGCATAAAGATGTGTGGGGCCATTATCAAATGATATTTAGAAATCCATGAAAATAACAGGTTTTCCTTTGTGGTTCTCTGATTCTTCCAAGTAGCTCCGAATGTTTGGGTTTTTTTAAGACACTGCTTCCATTTATGATCGTTAGGTTAGCATCTTGATACAGTCATAGCTATTAAATTGTTGCATTGATTCTACTTTAGGCTACTTTGACTATTTTGAATGTCAAAGCTAATCCTTTTTAATTAAAAAAAGAAAGATAACTACTTATTGCTCTGGTACAAATGCAGTATCAAGTGAGTGTGACTTTTGGTGAATACTGAATTACCAGGAATTGGTTTTGCTGTGAAGTATTTTCTATTAAAAAGTTTGTGACAAGTTCCCCCTTGGTAGTTGTGGATCAAGGAAGTCTCTGAGGAATTAAAAAAAGTAAAATACTACCTTCCCTACATATCACGCATTGGGATCACTTAACTTTCTCTGTACTGATCATTTAATTCACTTAACAGAAGCAGATTTCTGGGTTCTTGTATTAGTTTAGCCTTTCTCAGTCATAGCTTTGCATCTCGTTAACTTGTTCCTTGTAATCGTTTTTGATATCCTTAATCTTCCAATCCTCTTTTCCTGCTTTGTACATGACTTCAGGATTTCTGAAGATGTCTTCTGATGGAATCCTATGACAAGGTAGTAAAAGCTCTTTTTCCCCCCACTAAAACTAGATTAATGATGCACACTAAACAACCAGTGTGATATCTTTAAAAGTCTCTGGAAGACATTGTTCTTTTGGTTATGATTTTAAGGAGCTTCCTCTTTTATATGGCAAACTGCAGCATTACTTAAATCCAGAAAAGACTTGTAGCTTTTATTGCCTTGCCGAGATGCTGACTTTGAATGGGAAGGGTTTGCTGCCAGGAGTGCTTTGATGGCTACATTTTGAGTTAGAGTCTGCTGCTCAGGATTATGTCAGGAGTTACTTCTCTTTAATGTTTCAGTGGCTAACTTGGTGAAATGAATACCTGATCTGCATGGATGTAATTAGTCTCTCATCACTAACACGTTTCTGCTGTTGCCATCTGACTTGTCTGGGATGTTAATAGCTTGCTATCTTTGGGCATTTGGAAAAGTATGGTATTGAGACAGGAATTTCGGGGTTTAGTGGTTCTGTTTATTGGCATAGCAATCTTGCTGGTTCAGTCTCAAGGTTTAACATATGGCATTCTCCTTCACTGGTGCAACAAAATAATTGTGATGTTTTCTTGGTGGTGTAGGAAGGTCCATCAGTCCAAGTCAGGAGAAATGTACTTCAGAAGCTTATGTAGCAGATCTACTTTGCCATGTATTAGATTGGAGGTGTACATCTGCTTATTTTTAAAATTTCAATGCAGCTTTTTCAAAGTACATCCAGCCATTAATAAGGCAATTGGTTGAGTTTTATTGGATTAACAGACATACTTTGCAAAAATAGATTAGTTTGATTTTTTCCAAAATGCAGACAAATTCTGTTACTTAAGTCTGGAAATTTGCAGTGTAAATCAATCCAACAAACTTAGTTTCTTGAATGCATCAACTGTCAAGGTGTTCCTAAGAGGTAAAATCTAATTGGCAAGAAACTTGGTCTAAAGTTAGGATGGGCTCTGAGTTGCATGACTGTGGGGCAAAGAGAAAACTTAGAGAGGAAATAAGAACAATAAGATCTCTTGTGGAAAAGGTCCAGTACATTTTATAAACTACTCTTTGTTCTGTGGGTGAGAACAAAAGTACTTTTTCCTTCCATTCTCTCCTTTGTAGCTAACTTGCAAAGTAAGCTCAGGTCTTTTTGGAGTTTGATATTTAGGGTACCTGCCTGTAAAACATTTCACAGCTCTGATACATAAGTGCTATATAGTTGAGATTTTTTTTTTTATTCTACCAGTCTTTGTAGTTTGCTGCCTTCCATACAATTACAGTGATGAAGATAATTTTTGTCTGTAGCAGGAGACTGATTTGGTGCAGCAGGGCGGTCTGTGAATGCAGCGCTGTGTTTTCACAGTTTCTCTCGTTTGTAGGCTTAGTGCATCGCATAGGGCACAGAGTAGTACTGCCTGAGCCTGCCTGGTGTTGAGGAGGACTGGCATGCAAAGGTGAAGGCATCTGGTGGCTGTTGAGTGGGAATGGGAAGAGAAGAATTGTATTTCATCTCTTCTTGGTCACAGTTGTATTTTAGCCCTTTTTTGCAGGTGTCTTAGTCTTAGATCATACTGGGAAAAGTCTGTCTCAGAAGATATCGCTGCTTGCACTCATATATATATATATATATACATGTATATTCTCCTTTATTTCGCTGAACTGTGTTCCTTAGTTTCAGACTGTAAGACTGATTTCAGCTATTGAATGCATTTGATTGTTGGAGTGTGAGATTTCCCCTGCATTTCCATGATAATGCAGTTGTGCTTTGCCCTAGGTCTAGGTGAAGGTACAGTTCAACAGATTTCTAAAATTTGTGCAGTGACTGCTGTGCTGTTCATCATTTTATCTTGAGACAGGGAGGTCCTCACACATGTTTTGGAGTTCATGCTTCGTTAAAGAAATGCATTCTATGACTTGTAACCTTTCTTTCAACAGAGATTCTTTTGAGATGCTTTTTTTTTCTACACACCCCTGGTGTTAGACCCCCGTGCTTTAACTGTGGCATTTGTTCTTTCCTTTTAGAAGGATTCTTGGATGATGTGTTAGACTTCAGTTAGAAAAATACTCGTTATACTAAGTGGAGAATATGTTTTTAAAAAGCATTAGTTGTTCCACATAAAAGATGCAGTCATGTTTCTGTCTGTTCCTTTAGAATGAATTACTGTGCTTAGTAATGTAGTCGTGTTGAGAAGGAACCCGAGACTTACTCGGGGGAACAAAGTCTCTGCAGCTTTTCATTTGCCTTCTAGTTTGTTGATGATGTTTGAGAATTTCATTTCACTGCATTGAAGTTAGCCCTTGAAGTAATAAGTCATTATTATTTATAATAAGATTTGCAGTAAATGAGTAAAGTGGATTATCTTCTTTCTCAGAAACCTGCCTTTAAGGAAGAGCATTGCAAAAGTCTAAGAATGTCACCTTAGGGTTATTTTAACCTAGAGACTAGAAGTGTGTCTGCCTTTCCTAAAACAGTGAAAGGGTTAATTTCTTGATAAAGAGAAGATGTTGGTTATCTTGTGTAGTCCAGCCTGTAAGCAGCAGATGCTTGCTGTGCCTAGCAGTAATAACATCAGTGAATGCTAGGTTCCTCCGGGCTGGTAAAATTAGCAACCTGAATAATGTAGCAAGTACAAGTAGCCTCCCTCCTGCATCCCTGTGTTCTAATCTTTGCCATCCTATATTAGGCAGGAGTACAGTTACAGCTTACCAACAAGTTTCTTTCCCCGTATTTCTATAAATACAGTAAAACGGTCTTGTGGAAAAGCTCATTAAAAGGCCTACATTGACTAGTAAAGTAGTACAATCGGCGTCTTAAAATGTTATAGGAGATACTACGTGCTGGGTTGCTGTTGGGTGGGAGTCCAAACTCTTTAAGAAGCCAAAAAGAAGTTGAGAAGATTGACTTGTATATATGTTGAAGTTCGTTCTATTAAAAAAAGGAAATTTAGGTTGTTACTTGTATCTGCATGTGCTACAAATGGAAATTGTGTTCCTAATGGTTAAAGTACTGTCACAGTCCTGACTTAAGAAGTGCTTTTGAAAATCATACAGGCTGTGTGGACAAAATACTTAATAAAAACTATCCCTGTATTGGCTGTCTGAATATTCCACTATTACCTGTTTTTTTCAGACACTGCCTTATTCCTTCAGCTAGTAGAGAAATTACTCTGAGATTAGTCCTGAATAGCTACAGGATCTTGTTTTATATACATAAGAGCTGGGGTTTTTGTGACTGTGTTCCAGTAACCTTGTCTGAGCAAAGATGTTTGCAAAAATGCAAACTACTGTGACATTAAACTTTAAAAAAGCATCTCTGTTTTGAGAAACTTCTTCAGGTGAAAACCAGAAGGTAGAATGCTACAGCGGTTGTGTTGTCATATTCTGACTGTGAATGTAGCATTGATTTTTATCCAGAAGGACATAGACCGAGCAGATAATCTCTAAGAAGCAGAAACTGTTGAATTAAGGAAAACTGGAAAGAGCAAACAAAATAGAAGTCTGTTAAGACAGGGCGTTGAGAACTGGTTTGCTGAATGCATTAAGACCTGAAAGTCTTGCACATGGAAAGCAAGAAACTTGCCAGAGTCAGCAGGGCTCTGAGAGAGACATGAAAGGGCACTTGGGGGAAGACAGATGATGTAGTGAGAACTAAGTGAATTAACTGCTTTCTCTCAGAGAAGGACTTAAGAGACCTCCCAGCAGAATTTTCTTTGACTCTGGGCAACTGCAATTTTAAATTTCTGTAAGAGTTTAAATGCAGTCAGCGGAATGATACCTGTTGTACACCCATATCTTGTGGTATATGCCAAAGGATTTCAGAAGAATTAGCCATGAGTGTGGTTTGAACTCTAAATGAGCTTTGATATCTCGACCTTTGCTGTTGTCCCGTGCAGACTGAAGCATCGAACCAAGTGCTGCCTTGCCCAGTGCAGAGTGAAAAATACGAACCTGACTTCATATGAGAAAGCAGATCAGGGAAGGAAATGTAGACTAGTGATGAGTGATACTCTTCTGAGTCTTTCGTGATGTAGTTAACAACTGTGGCGGTGTTAATCATCTGCAGAGGAGCTCAGTCGGGGCGTCAGAGTGAGGGTGCTTGTGTGCTGGCTGTTCTTCTGAGCTAACTGGGGCTGCTTTTGGGAGGCTGTGCTGTGTGTGGCAGAGGTTGTGATGCACCTGGGGACAGAGACCCCATTTATTCCACACAGGATGGCTGCTGTAAATGGATTTTTCCTGGGAATGTCTTGATCTCCTGGAGTGGTTGGACGGGGCTGATACCATAACAAATCAGAACTTCCTGCGTGAGCAAAGATAAAGAACAGGTCTAGTTCATGTTTTGATAAAGGTAGTTGTATCTCACAGGTCTCATTTTCTTGAAGGCTTTATTGTTAATCTGTATTCCTGTCTTCAGTTTGATAACACAACTGGTTTTTTTCCACAAGAGTGTTTGAGATTCTTTTTGAAGACTTCGTAAAAACCAAACATGTAGAGGTTTGCTGGGTTAGCTGCTTAGAAATAACCAAAGGAAAGAATAAATTATTTAC
Source organism: Pomatostomus ruficeps (assembly GCA_013400735.1). Lineage (NCBI taxonomy): Eukaryota > Metazoa > Chordata > Aves > Passeriformes > Timaliidae > Pomatostomus > Pomatostomus ruficeps. The sequence continues at coordinate 8,907 of VYZT01031588.1, read as the reverse complement.
TTTATAGTAAAGGAAGGTTACAAATAGAATTACTCAAGACTGTTGCTCGATATATTCATAAATACCTGGAGGGAAGAAACGAGTAAGAAAAGGATAGAAAGGGTAATAGAAAGCTAGAGCTGACTGCAGACAGACGCAGTGGGAGTTCATTGTTCATTAGATTATAAAATCGCTGGTAAAATTAAATTCTAGTAAATATAGAATCGTGACTGAAGAAAAATAATTCAGGCTGAATATACCCAGTGGGTGGGCTTTATGTTGGTGGTTTTGTTCAGAAAACACCTTGCAGCTCCTTCATCATGGTCTCTTTTAAAGAGGAGCTGTATGCTCAGATACCCTCAGGTAGCTGCAAAATTCACAGCTGTAGGGAGAATAAAATGGAAGCAGGCACATGGCCTGGACTGAATGGCAGGATTACGTGTTGACACTGTGTTTCTGCCCACCTGTCAGAAAACGTGGTGCGAGTTGAAAACAAGCTAAAGAAGATTAGCAGGGGTCAAACTTTGGACTTGCTCTTGTGGAAGGAGACAGAAACCAGTGAGGATTAGTATCTTAGAAAACTGCTGGTGGATAGAGACAAATGGATATGAATTGAGAGCCTGAGAAGTCTTATGTTTTGAGATGAACTGCCAATAAAAACTTTTTTGTTTTGTCCTAAGAAGAAGCATCAGATAAAATCATTACCAGGCAGCAGTTTAAACTAGAGCTCTCTTTATTCCAATGCATCCTTAAATTCTTATGGACTTCCATGAATAACAAAGCAGAAATGGACTAAAAGACCTGGAAAAGTCTATGGAGTGAAATTCTTTGAGCTAATATGTATCATGGTTGGGATTCACCCAAATGAAATTCCTGGAGTCTTGGATGGATGGCTGCCCCTTTGCTTTTCCTGCCTTTTCCTGCTTTCACCCTCTATCTGCTACCGCAGATTATTATAGGCAGGAAAATAGGAAGTCTGTAGTTTGTCCCCATTGCTGTGAGGTGTGTTCATGTATTTTATTTATTGGTCTTATTGTCTTGGAAAGGTAGAAAAAAGCATACTTTCTATAAACAAAACAAAATAAGTGTGTATGAGTTTGTATATTCTGTCTTGCTCTAAAATTTTGGCATCAAATAGATTCATCAGCCAATTGAAATGTTGGTTAAATCTGCTGTGTAGTTAAATGTTCTGTTGTGGGTCCAGGCTCAGTTTAAGATAAGAGAAAGGACAAACAGTAATTCAAAATACACAGGCTTTTGGAAGTATCTTTGTGCTTTGCTGCTAAAATCTCTTTGTGTATGGAAAGGAATACTGACACTTAAAAATTAGGCTTGTGGTCTCTTGGAGGTTATCTGCTAGCAGGGGAATTTCCTAGTAAAATGTATTGCAAAAGTCTCAGATGCAGAGTTGAGTTCTACTAGAGATGTATTAAATTTTCCTTTTGAAAGGCTAAGTGTATAAACTACAGATTGATTTTTGGGTTTAGGACAGTATTTTGATTTCACTGCGATGTTGACTAGATAAGTTTCATGAGTTAGACAGAAATCTTAGAAATATGTCAACATCAAAAAGATGTTTCGGAAGAATGTCACAGCAGTAGTTATTTGCATTTTTTTGTTTGGCATGGCTTGCTGCTGTTCCATTGAAGGCAAACATGACATTCACCTGGAAACTCAAATTTGGCAGCAAGAGTTCTATAGTACTGGTAGGTGTGAAACAAAAGGGCTTAATAGGTGTATGAGGTTCCAGTGTCAGGACTCCTCATGTAACACTGGCATAAAAATACTTTCTACTTGAGAATATATTTAACATTTCTCACTTTGAGTTCAGTTGGAAGGTCACTTTCTATATGAATGAATGGCTAATGAAGGGCTTGAGTGTCAAAGGAATCTCCATATTTCAAAGTGAACATTTTTGCAGCAAGAAGTACCCAAATGTCCTTTTGCTTGTCCTCTGCGAAAACTCATTGATGCCAGTGGCCTGTTTGCAGTCTGTGTAAACTGCCACACACGCAGAGGTAAGAACTGCTGGAAGAATAAACCTGCTTGAAGACTTCAGTTGGCCTTGTGCTGCTTCACATTTCCATCATTATGTAGTTTTTAAGATTCAAGCTTTTTTAAGCTTTTTAAAGAAAATAATAATTGAAAATCAGGAATTGAATTTGGCCTTCACTGTTGAGCCAGTAAGAAATTTAATAAATGTCTAGTAGAGTTAATGTTCTGAGTTCTTTGGTTAAAGGGTGATATTAAATAAAGCCTATGTCCTGTTTCTTGTAAAATTTATTGTACTAGTTAAATTGTCACCATAAGTGATCCTGCTTTCTCCATTAGGCTACATGAAGAAATAATTGACTTCTACGACTTCATGTCCCCTCGTCCCGAAGAAGCAGCTATGAGAAGAGAAGTGGTGAAAAGGATAGAAACAGTCATCAAAGATCTCTGGCCTACTGCTGATGTGAGTGTAGCTTCAGTTGTGATTTGCTTCTCCAGTAAATTGTAGAGCTTGTTTCACTTGGCCTTGCTATTATCTTTCTTTGTTTTAGAAATGAACAGGTAACTCTTCACGTTTAAGGCAATTGACTTAATACCACAGCTCTTGCAGTATCTGGAAATTTATTTTAATAAGTGGGGAAATTTCAAACCCAGATTTTGGGTTAATGAATGCTACTGAGTATTTTTTTCATTTTGAGAACTGGGAATATGAAGAATTGTTGGCTTTTAGTAGTGCACTTCTTAAGGTAAAAGCTTATTAGATTGATGCCTGTATAATTTAATTTTGAATATTAAAGTGAGACTGACTACCTATGTATCCATTTCTGCAAGGACTGACTCTGGATGTTTGTAAATCAAAATATTTTACAAAAGAGCAATTAAATGCAGATTTCTTTTTTTTTTTTGTACTCTTCATGAATTTGACATTCAAGGAATTCCTTTAGCCCTACTGTAGCGGGAAAATTACACTCCCTGAGTTACTTTGCAATCTAAGCTGGTGTAATTTCAAACACTTTGTTACCCAATGAATAAGTCTGCTCATCCAAAAAGAATGTATTCTAAACTGTATTTCTAGCATCGTCTTTCTGATTACCAGATTGTGGCATTGTCATTACTAGAAAAAATGTTTCAGACCACGGTGATTTCGTAGCCTTCCAGGACAGAGAGTGAGGGCTCAGGCCACAGCAGTGAACCAAAAATACTGCAAAGCTCGTCTGCTTCATCCTCACACATGTTTTTCCCTTCATAGTGAGATTTTTCCACCTTGTGGAAATCAATACAAACACTGAAAAGGCCCTGTGTTGCCCAGGAAAAAATGAAGTGAGCTTATCAGTTGGGCTCTGCAGTATCAGAGAGGGAAGGACCATCCCGATATTTCAGATAGGAGACTCGCTGAAAGTACTTGACATGGCCTTTGGATGGATCTTCCTCATGCCTTCTTTTCCACACACAAGCACCTGCTGCTACTTCGTAGCTGTTCTTAACAGCAAAATCTGCAGTATTTCTATTTATCTGAATTGTATGTTCAGATGTACTTGCTGGTTTTTAAACCTAAAAGTGTTGAAAAATTTTTCCCTTAAACGCTTCGAATTTCAGTAAAGCTGTCCTGTAAGGAAAGGAAGGAGCAAGAGGGAAGGAAATGGATAAAAGCTTGTATGTCTGTCAAACTGGAAATAAATAGTGAAAAGAACTTGCTTAAATTTATTCTCTGCTAGCTGGATTGGTAGTTATTTCATACTAAAAAAAGCCCAATTTCCTCTAAATTTGCATCTGTAAGGAAAAGTGTGTTTGTACAGAGAGTATATAGTAAAGTAACTTTTTTACTTGGCTATATACTTAACAAGTTGAGAAAAGTATTAAGTTTTGTGAAAGTAAAAGAAAGTGAACATTCATGATTGCAAGATATTTTCCTGCTGTGTTCTTTTCAGGTCCAGATATTTGGCAGCTTTAGTACAGGGCTTTATCTTCCAACCAGGTAAGTAATAGTTTACTCTTACATAAAAGTTTGTCTTCTTTTAGAGAAACGGTAAATTTCAAAGAGGAGTTTAGGTTGGAATGGGAAAACCTGTCAAACTTTAAGTAAGACTTATCTAATATTTCATGTAACAAAGGGAAGAGCTTTTGAACTTCAAGATTTGTGGTAAGTGTTTGATGTTACCATCTTACTGCTCTCCTCTGCTTATTGACCCTTTGGTACATTACCTTTTCTTCCTTGTGTCTGGGGTTAGTCTTTGGCATTTTTGTTTTAATATGCAGTGAAACTGAATGTTTAGTATTTTCCTTGTAAAGATTGTGTTTTGTTAAATAAGATGAATTACTGAGAATGTGTCACTTATCATAGAGTTACTGTGTAGCATCAAAAGAACTATCACAGTGCTGTATTCCCATCTTTTTGGAGAGCAAAATGTCGTACTTAATTTGGCATTTTATATCACTTAATAGTTCAATTGGATGTGGAAATCTGTGTATCTGTCTTAGAGACTATGTTGTCTTTACATCAGTTACATTTTCAGTAGGATAGCACTAGAAATTTCATTTCTGTGAATTTCAATCACTGATAAGATTCTTTGGATTGTTAAAATGCCTGTCAACATGAGTAGATAGATGAGGGATAGAATTGGGCTGTGAAAGTCAGAGAGGAGGGAGCATGAAAGGTAAAAGGGAAAGGAGCTCAAAGAACTCACTTAACATTCCTAGAAGAAGCTTATTGGGAACCTACATTGCAAGTTGCAAAATTATCACCTTGTACCACCTGTAATGTGTGGAATGCCAATTTTGCCATATTTTTTGGTAGTGTGTTATGCTTTAGACTTAATGGATTTTGTGCTGTGTTCTTTTTGTCTAGTGATATTGATCTAGTTGTTTTTGGGAAATGGGAGCGACCCCCTTTACAGCTGTTGGAGCAAGCACTGCGCAAACACAACGTGGCT
>VYZT01031574.1:1434-37955 GCA_013400735.1 Pomatostomus ruficeps | reverse complement strand
TGCCGTGCCGGGGCTGTGCCGTGCCGGGGCTGTGCCGCGCCCGCCGCCGAGCAGGGTGCGGGGGGAGCAACCGCCGGGCAGGCTCGGGACTGTCCCTTCCCGGCCCTGCAGCCTCGTCTGCTCGGAGCGGGGTCTCCGTGAGACCGGCGGGCTCGGGCGCCGCGGGGGCGGGGAGCCCGCGGGGCCTCCCGCAGACGCGCTCGGGTCAGGGTGGAAGCGGAGGGGGTGTCCTGAACCGCCCCCCCTGCGCTCCCCCGACACCGCTCGGGCCCCCCCGCACTCTGTGTCAGACTCGTCCCCCGGGTGACGGCCAAGGGCCCTGGTGCGCATCGCTCCATCTGCAGAGCAAGCGAGACCCGTGTGAGCCGAAAGCTCCTGAGCGGCGGCGAGAACTGCGCGGCTCCGCTGTGCTCGCTGTGTTCGGGAGAACATCGCCTGCCCCTTGTGGGGAAGTCCCCACGCTAAAACAGAGGATTTTCTGCCCCCAGCTCGGCATTTGGCTTGTCCTTTGTCTATAGAGAGCTGCTTACCAGAGCTGCAATAGGCAAACTGAAGCCCTGCTTTAGAAGAGGATCGGGATTTCTGTGTAAAGTGCTTGGAAGCCAAGAAACGCTGGAGCTGAAGTCATGTCCACGTCACTCCAACTGTAGTTTCAGCGGCACAGAGACACGCCAGACCTCCAACTCTCCCTTAGGGGTATTCCTCTTCCCAAGTCCCCTGTGTGTTCCTGCCTGCATCCCCCCTTTGACCAGGGATGCAGTACTGCTGGCTGCTTAGCTACCCAGGCTCCCTGGTGGCACTGATATCTATGTAAACACATGGATTTCTCCACCATCACCTTCTGCTCTGTCCCTGAGGAGGTCTGGAACACCCCTTTGAAGTGTGTGATTTCTGTGGGACATGGCAGCCCAGCCCTGCAGTTGGACACTTGGGTGCTGTGTGGAGCATTTAAGTGAGGCAAAGCAGGCCCACTGTGCTGAAAGTGGGATGCTCAGCCTCCCCTCACTAAACAGGCACAATCTGAATCCCCAGGGCCCAGATATGACATCACAGAGCCTCTACTTTCTTTCATGTCTTTTGTGCCTTCCTCTGTAGCACATCCTCGTGGTCCCAAGGAATTAACCCTCCACAGCAAGAACAGCCCTGCTCCAAGCCAGGGAAATGGGTGTGGAGAAGTCAATGGTCATCCAGGCTCAAATATTGAATCCTAAAACCGAGGCCTGGCATAGGGGATCCCTGTCACCACCCTGATGCAGACGCCTCGCACCCTTGGATCACTGAGAGAGTGAGACATGCATGGCTTGGCAGGTCATTGACCAGTTGCAGCCCCTAGTCCAGGATTAGGGCCCAGATTCCACACTGGGAAGGAACATGGCAGTGACAAGCGTTTGGATGAATCCCAGCACAGAGAGCAGTTGTGACACAAGGGACATGGCTCTGGATCTGCTGGTCAGCATCCATGTTCTGTCTGTCCTTGCCCCAGCTCTCCCATCTCATCTACCAGGTGTTTGTGGTAAACGAACATTCAGGATGGACTCATCTTCAGGCACATAGTTTCGGTCCATTCCCTGCTCTGAAAGAACCTTAGACCATGGAGAAGGTGAAAGCACGGCCATGTGTTGCTGGATCTCAAGACTGCACTCAAAAGGGCCCAGATCCAGGCTGTGCAAGCAGCTTTCTGACTCTTGAGCAAATGCAATTTGATCACTTGTTTGGTGAATCTTTTCCATGTAACCTTCAACCCACACCTCACACCTACAGATGGGTTAGCAAGGTATTTGAGAGCAACAGGAAGCTGCTCTCTTTAGTGACCTTGCTGGGTAACTGAGCGAGCTGGGGGTGAACTGTGGCTCCCACGAGGGACGATGGTGGCCCATGCCCACAGCGGCAGCTCCTGCCTGAAGACAACAGCACAAGCTCAGTACTGACCTCTGCACATCAACAGCTTGCACCCTGCAAGTCCCTCCTAATGTCTCCAAGATTAAGGTTCTGCTTACCTGATCCTACACTTGCATTACCTGCAGCCCCCATCTCCCTTCAAACATTGAGTCTCTGTTCCATGCTAGGAGCAGCAAGGAAAGGCTGCTTCCAGAGGGGTGGGGAGCCAGGCAGGCAGGGCTGCAGCAAGGCAGGGGCTTCACTGACCAGGATGCATTCCCACAGGACCTGAGGAAGGTGAGCAGAGCAGATCTGATGACAGATGGCTGCATCATCTGAGCTGGCCCTGACCCTGGGAGGCCAAACCTGTAGGAGGGGGGAAGGTACTCAGGGCCCCAACAACTTACTCCACTCTGGTTCACTTTGTCTCATGAGACTTTGTAGTAGAGGTAGAAACTCCTGCAAACAGTAAAGCAGAGATTCAGAGAAAGATATGTTGAAGGACTGCAGAAAAAATAAAAGATTGTAAGGATAATAAAGCAAAGATTGTGCTGCTGTACTCTAGCGTGTACATCAGAGGGACAGAGCTCCCACACCCACCATCGACACAGGGTGAGCCAGCTCAGAATGAGGGTCCACGTTGCCCACCCACTGAACTTCCATGAGCTTGCCCAATTTCAGCTGTGCAACCTCTGTCTAATCTTCCGCAGCTTCTTGCTGCCTAGTGAGATGCAGTTTCCATGGCTTCCACTTGAGGCTCAGACCTCTGCTGCTCAGATGCTCCCTGGGCATCTTTCCCTCTCCACACACCTCTGCAGAAAGCCCCTCGACCCCAGTTTAAAGGGCTTCATGCCTCCCTCCTAAGGAGACAGCATGTTTCTCTAACATGCCTGAAGACAGACTGTCCAACACACCAGGTACAGCAGAAATACCAATTGTGTGTGCAATTTGCAAAGCATTGGTCATTGCACTCTCAGCTGATCTCTGAGGACCTCTCTAGGTGCATTATCAGACACTGAGTTAAAAAAGGATCTCAGGAGGAGACCTGCTCTCTCCTGTTTTGGGGTCTCTGGGTCAAGGCTTGTGTTTTTCAGTCTCAGCACGTAGTCCTGAGTCTCACCAAGCTGGGCCCTGAGTGCTGAATTCAAGTCCAGTCTCTGCAAGCAGAGCCTTCTGCAATCACAGGCCAGCCTGGCCCATCTCCTCCCTCGTGCCACTGCCTTTGCTGCCCACCTCTCTTCTCTGTTTTCTGCATTAGAACTGCTCAATTTTCTTCCTCCACCTCTTGCTCCCGTTCTCCATTTCTTGCTGTGGACATGTGAACATGGAAAAGTCTCTGCCTGCTTTTCTGGACTCAGGAGGAAAGACTGGAAAGTGTCCTGCTCAACACTTGACACTTGGGACACAGTGTCTGTACTGAAGGTGGTACCTGACCTGTCTGGGAGAAAACCATCGGCCTCTAAAAATATCCCTGTTGGCAAAGTGGGATCCTCAGGGGCTGTTCATTCAGGAAAATTTGATCCCGTGCTGCTGGGCAGGAAAAGAACCGTCCGGGCCCGCTCTCCTCTCTGAGGTGAAGAGTCTGGAGTGTATTCCTGATGTTGAGCTGTTGGCCAAATACAGGCCGGGTAATTTCTGCTGTGTCTGTAACGGGTGAAGTTCTGAGGCAGGCGCACAGCACAGCAACCACAACTGCAACAGTTAAAGTGTAATGACTGACTGGGAAATGAAAGCAGGTCTTCCTAATGGAAACTGCTATGCAGTCTTAACTTTATGCCTCTACCTGCTCCACTTACTATCTCTGCACGGAATCTAGCACAACAGGACTAAATCTAGTCACAGCCTCTAGGCATTCCTGCAGTATAGCTGCTAAACCTATGAAAAGCAAGAGTAACGTTGTAAAATTATTTACTCGAAGTTTGGGAAGTCTAGAGAACAGGCTGGCTGTGGCCGTGATGTGGTTTGACCAAAGCTGGGCTCCCAGCAGGCACAGATTCTGCTACTGGATGTGCCCATGACAGGGTCCATCAGGCTCTGCAGCCACACTCTGCCTGGGGTGGGCAAGAGCTCATGTGCAAGGGGCACCCAGAGGTCACAGCTGGCCTCTGCAGACATGGTCCCACAGCCTTGCCCCAAGCTGCCCCACATACTTCTGTCTTCAGCTTCTGACAGCAAAACCTGTCTGCAGCAGCTGAGGAAATGCCTGTTCATACCTGGGGAATGTATTTCAGAGCTAGACCTGGCAGAGCCGTAGCTGGAGCAATAGGAATCCAGGATCCTCATTAACAGTAGCAAGAGCATTCCCAGGTGCATGGGTTTGATGTTGACAAGATCTCAGACCAGAAATTTTTGTTTCTGTAGCCCTGGACCAGGTTCACATATTCTTTTCATATTTCTTTGAGGATTGTTCTGCTTAGGAGAGCCAAGCCCTCCCTCACTCCTGTGTTTGGATCCTGCTCAGGGTAAGCAACGTCAGCCAGATTCTTTAGATAATTTATGGAGCTTCTAAGGCCCAGGGCTGGTACCTCTTGCATGGTTTAGCCTGGAAGCAGCTCTCCCCAAGTGCACTGCTCTGCCCCAGCAGTTATGCGAGCATGGCACTCTAGAACCTTTCATTCGGAAGACATCCACCACCTGCAGGTTGCTATATAGACGTACAGCTCGTGGCTGTGTGACAGAACCCGAGAGCCTGTAAGCACAGCTGGTGTTCTCAGAGTGCAGGATTCAGAGCAAAATAGGTTATGCAACACTCTCCACAATACAGGCTGGCACATGAACATGGTTTCTTCAGCTGGGAGCACAGTCCAGTCAAAGGCAGCACCAAAAACAGCCTGACTCCATCGTCTTTGTGCCCTCCCTTCAGGTATTTATCCACACTGATGGGATCCCCTGGAGCCTTCTCTTCTCCACGCTGAACAGTTCCAGCTCCCTCAGCCTTTCCTCATAGGAGAGGTGCTCAGGTAATTTTTCCATGTTAAGATATTGTTATTTTGTCACTGCTCAGGTTTCTCCAGCTCCAGGACCTTGAGGCAGCTTTTGTTGGCCCTCTCTTTGTCTTCTGACCACTCTTGATACCTTCTGCTACCAGTGCCAAGTTATACCAAACACCTGCTTTTGTTGACACCTTTTCTGGTGATTCTTTTCGCCACCTGAACCACCCACCTTGGGGTGCCCTCTCAGGGGGAATCACAGCTACGGTTGTTGGGGAAAGGATGGGGTTTGCCTTTGCAGGTGACATCCAGCCCTGGGGTCCTTTGGAACTCCTGACCACTGTCTGTCCCACTCAGGTGAAACATGCTTGGTGCTGCCAAACAGCTGAGATGTCAAAGACAAAGCTTGTGAGAAAAATGGTGTAAGAGCAAATATTTAAATAACTTAATAAAAGCAGCATCACCATTTATTTCATAATGTCTTTCTCAGAGACCACCGTGGGCAGCACATTCAGAGCACAGAAGCTGATAGAACCAGTACAAACCAGTGGGATCAAAATGAAGAAAACTCAGGTCGAGCCAGAGCTGTCAGTGAGGTGTCAGTGGAGTTAGCAGTGCTGGGAAGGGAAACTGGAACTTATTATCCTGGGGCCAAACAGTCTCAGTGGTGACAGCAGCTTGTGGCAGCCCAGTGCAGGGGAGTGGTTCATAGATCTGTAATTAATCAGCCTGATCTCTTTGGGACTGGGCTGAGCACCATGCAGATGAACCCTGGTCTGGGCTAGGGCAGCTCCCCATGTGATTTAAAAATAACCCCTGAGATAAGAAATCTACATCCACCATAACCTGTTCTAAGATGCAATTAACTAGAAGATTAATTGCCCTTGCTATTAAAAATGTCTCATTTCTAATATGTGCTTGCCCAGCTTCAATTTCCAGCCACTGGGTCTAGTTTTACCTGCAAGTGCCACTTAGAAGGCCTGACAGCGCTGAATGAACCCTGCAGGGAGATTGAGCAAGAAGCACAGTAGGGTCCAGCAGTGGGGGTCAGGGGACAATGAAGGGGCCCCGGCACTCTTTGGGAGGGGGCTCTGAGCCCCTCCTGCCCTGTGGAGAACAGACACCCATGCCTGCACACAGGACTCTGAGCAGCAGCCCTGGCATGTCCAATGACCGCCCCGCCGCAGCTCCCACTGCCAGGAGCCACTGCAGCCCAGCACCCACCCACGGTGCTGCTCTGAACCCCTCTTATTCCTCAAACTTCCTGAAACATCGACCCCAGAGCAGGATGCCCCTGCGGCGGAGAACCCAGAGACCTGCAGGCACTGGGCACCTGCCCCAGGTGTCTCTGTGCAACACAGATCCTGCATAATGAAAACCAGTAACTCAGTAAATATTTCTGCTCTGCATTTGAAACAACTATGTGCAATATTCATATTTTACAGTGGTAATGAAATACTTTCTATTCCATCAGTAATTAAGGAAGATGCTAAACTGTGTAAGTAACAATTTTTATAATGTGTAGGAGAAGAGCTTACATCCAAGAGTATTTAATTGGCTAATGAGTTCACTGAACCATTTATTTTTTTCTTTATAACAAATCATGGCACACTGGGGAACTTAAGATTACTAGGGGGAAAAATACCAATGTCTCATCAGTATTTAAATGTGTTCACATGGATATCCAAGACACTACAGAGCAGTTAGTTCAACACACCTCCCAAGCAATCACCAACAAGCAGTCAAACGATGTCCTGGGTAAGTTAGTAAAAACTAGGATCCAATTTAATGTAATTTGGAAGAGGTGCTTTCAAATTATTTTATGTAACTTTTTAATAAGCCTACAAGTTTGATAAAGCTAATGAGAGAGATGGGGCATGCTTAGAATCCTGTAAGTCATTTGACCAAGTTCTTCATGACATTCTAATAAGAAAAATTAGCTGTATGCTGCAGTGAGTGTGCTCAGTATTAACAGATCCAAAAGAACTTGGTGACTGAGAAGATTTATCTTACACAGCCACTTGACAGGTGTATTTCTAGCTCTGTTCTCTTCACCTATCAATGCTTTATTCTATTAGCAATCAGGGAGAAATAAAAAACAATTGCTGACAAAATTATTGGAATGGATAAAAATAAATTGTTGGGCTGGTAAAAGTAACAGGTGGCATTGCTCAAGACAACCGGATCTGTGTTGCTAAAACACCAGGCTCATGAACAGCCTGGTTTGTTCCATTGAAGTATAAGGTGCAACACATCAGCAAGAAGAATGGGGCTTCACTTTAAATCAGGGATGGCATCGTGGATAGTAACAAATCTGAAAAACATTAGAGGTTGCAACATCTGCCATCTGAGCACAGACCACACTGACTGGAGGGCATCGCTGCTCAGGCCTCCTCCTGGGCTCTGCAAATGGTCAAATCACGTCAAATATGAGTCCAAGGCTCCTAAGCATTTGTGTGGATCTCAAATCCACAACAGAATAACCCTTACACAATCACAGCACAGCCCCGCTCTGAGTGCTGGGCACAGCTGTGCTCCCTCCATCTCCAAGGGAGATGCACTGCAACCAGTGAAGGCTCAGGGACACCCTCTATGTGCAGTAAGGGCTTCCTCACAGCAACAGCACAGCTGAATAGAATTCCAGCCCAAATAATGAGAGAAATAGCAGTGATCTGTATAGTTTTAAACATCGTGATGAAGAGAAACAGACAATTGTTGCCCATATATTCTTACACGGCATCAAATGAAACATGAAAGTGACAGCAGAAAGATAAATAGAGGGAGGTGACCAAAACACTGTGCAATTCTTCTCTCCTTGCCACAAGGGCTTCAGAATGCTCAAATATACACAGGTCCAAAAAGCGACTGGTCAAATTTATGGCAGAAAAAAAAAGAGAAAAATCTCTCCACAACCAAAAAATACGAAGACGCCTTTTTGACTCAAAACTACCTAGGAAGGAGGTTACAACTCAGGATAGGGACAGACACGCTGGGGAAGAGCTTTGCTCTACTTGCTTTGCCTGCAAGTACTGTTACTGTTAGCCCCCATTATGGCCTCATGCTCTCTACTGAGGAACAGGAAAAATCGAGTGAGAGTCAAGCAGGTGCTTGAGGCTGGGAAGCCTGCAGAGAGTGCTGGTTGTTTGTCAGAAAGGGATACCAGGGATGGGCAGGGCTTTGGCTGCACAGGGAGGGTCAAAGCAGGATCCAGGGGCTACAGCTGGAATGGAAACTTCAGCCTAGAGCTGGGATGACTTTTTCCCAGAGCATGTCACTCGAATGTCACTGAGAATGCAGCGGTGGACTCATCTCTCCAGCCACTCCTAAGGCTGCATCTTGCCATGACTACTCTGCTGACAAACCCAGGTGCATGCTGAAGCAGGAGCAGCAGCCTGGGCCCAAAAGATATTCCCAGCAAACCCAGGACACAGAAGCGACCAGCAGCTGCCTGTGCCTGCAGCAGCTGGTAAAAACACACCAGAACCGCACGCCCCTGTGCTAATAACACCCGATGCTCAGTGTTCTCAGTGGACACCACAGCCCTTCCACTCAGGATGGTTAAATTTCCCTGACAAAATTGTCCCAGAAAGTACATGTAATGCTGCATTAGGAATTTCCCCTTCAGAAACCTGAGAAAAAAGCAAAGCTTGTTAAATTGCCAGAATGTGCTCTGGAACATTAAACCATTTAAAATCTGTTCTTGTAAATGTTTTTTGAAAAATCAATTGCTAATCAATTAGCATAACTGAGTTGAACTCAGAACATTTGCACTCAGCCTGCATCTTAGCTTGAACCTTTCTGATTGTTTCTGTTTGCCAAAGGACTGGAGTTCCCAGAAGATTTTGTGGTGGGTTGGTTTGATTTGGTTTAGTTTTTTTCCTCACCAGTTGCTTTGGTCACTCTGTAAAAGGTTCTCCCCTTTTTCTACCAGCCTCACATTCCTTGAAGGCAGTTATCCAGAGGCATCCTTACAGCAGATCTTTAAGGGATGGATAGTGCTTCCCTTTCTTCACAGCTGTGTCTTGAAGTCGCAGGATCAGACATTTCCCTTTACCTCGTTGAGAGTGCGGTGCAGCCCAGGCCACAGTGTGAACCCACACAGTGCTCTGTGGCTGCTCTCTGCCCAGGGGAGCAGCATTCTCAGGGCACACTCCTCCTCACCCAGCAGTGAGGTCTCAGTGCTGCACGAGCACTGCCATCCTGCCCCAAGCTCCTGAGCCAGGTCACCAGACATTGTACCCTCATGAAGGGTTTGATTGGAACACCTACCACACATTTCCCTCCGAGGAGCAGGTGGTGCACAGGTCTGAGTGCATAGGCCACCCCTGTCAGGTGAGCTCTGTCAGGACAGTCTTTGAGGAGATGTAGAAGTCATGCTCAGGTAGGTATAAAGACCAGGATTTATTCCAAACACCTTTGGGTATAGACTGTAAACAACTCGACTAAAGACAGGATCACAGCAAACATCCAGGGCACCAGAGCTGCCTAGTACAGGCTAGAGTATTTGGATTTGGGACAGGGAAACGCATATCCTGCTGCTAAGCCTGTGATCCATGCAGTGGCTTTGCTCCTTGTACCACAAAATGCCCTAATCCCCATACCTCCTCTTCTTAGTCTGGAGTCTGTCCTGATTAGTATGAACAAACAGAATGCTCCAAAAGGGGGGCATGAGGCAGAGCACAAGGCTGGTTGGGACTGGGACACAGCAACAGGCTTGGCACGGGGCTGATGTGGCCAGGCAGGAGTGGGGCGAGGGGAAAGGGGCAGCTGGGAAGGCACAGCCTGCACTGGCAGGGATGGAACAGCTACACAGAAAGGCACAGCAGGACTGGAACCACAACCCTTAGTAGAGAACGTCCTCGAAGCCGAGCAGCAGGAACTGGTGCAGTGCACCAGGCAGGTGTAGCTGCGAAAGGACCAGAAGCAGCCGGCCCTCCAGGAGCGTCCTGAGAGTGCAGCGAGCCAGGTGCTGCAAGGAGCGAGGTCTGTGCCCCAGCGAGAAAAGTGACTGGTAGAAACCAGGGTATTTCTATGGAGAGAAGAAAGGACCAGAGGCAGACAAAGCTGAAGATATCACCCTGGGAGCAGAGGTAGAACCAGACACCCATTTGCCTTGCTATGCAGCATCCTCCCTGTCCCCGGCAGCACCATCCCCATGTCCTGCACCGCCAGCCCCAGCTCCACCCAACCCCTTCAGGCCCAGGTGCCCCTGGAAATCCATCGGAACCTGGACAAGTGTTCTTCAGCCAGCAGTAGGCGTTTGTTCCCTCACCTGTACAAACTCTGCTGGAACTGCGTCCTCCCAGTCCTCAGAGACGCGCACGTGGGTGTAGCTGTTCACCAGGGCCTCGATGACACGTGGGCAGGCGTGGCAGTACCGCAGCACCTGACCAGGGACAGAGCAGGTGATCACCACCATTGGACAAGATCCTGCAAGCCCCACTGTGACCTCCTAAAATGCTGCTCAAACCCAGATGTGGCAAATCTGGTGAACTCCTGTCCTTCCCTCATGGTGACCCAGGGGAGAAAAACCACTGCAAGTGTGAAGCACCAGAGCGTCCCTCCTTGCAAAGAGGGTGACTGAGCCATCATCCAACATGCATAGCACGGCTGCCTTCAGCACATCTGGGTTCCCACAGCGTCTTCTCAGACACAGGGACCATTGTACGTGTCTGGGATCATGACCTCCATCAGCTTCACTGCTGCAAGCAGCTCACAAACACCAACACTCTGCTTTACACCTGGCTCCTTTCCTCACATTTCAGTAGTTAGAGCATGAGCCATCCCGGGACATGGACTGGCACCCATTTTACAATCTGCCAGAGCATGGCACACTATGCCTCTGTTGAGGGACACACCAGGGTCTCAGGGATGCGGGATTGTGTCTGTTTGTGCAGGGCTGCAGAGACATCTGTACCTGTGTCTCAAGCAGTGCTGTGCCCATGTCAAGGTCTGCACGGAGCCCAGAAGGCCTCACACATATTTGTACGAGGTCTCTGGTGCATCCCACATTCACTTAGGTGCAGGTGACACACCAACACCATGCCCCTAGCAAGAGTGCAGCCTCTGGAGCACGCCCCACCCAGGCAAAGCCGCACAGAGGCAGATTTCCCCGGCTCCGGGCTGCCACTCCCCATGGCCCAGGCCAGCAGTAGCTGTCAGAGTCTATTCTGGCTGTACCAGTGATCCTCATTATCTGGCGTTAATAGGAGATTAATTAGTGTTAATTGTTGATTTTCCTGTATTTTCCCAAAGGGGAGAGCAATCTGCTGATCTCCGGGCTGGGTAATTATTGCACTGCTCAGGAATTAAGACAGGAAATTAACCCTTTGTCTGCTGGTGTCTTGCAGAGACCGCAGGAGCTGTAGGGTGTGCCCCTGAGAAGAAACATCTTCAGAGGAAAAGGTCTAACACTTTTCAGAGCAAGTGATTATGAAAACTGAGTGAGTACTGTCCACAAAGCTTAGCAGACAGAAGCAGGAGAGTCCTATAGGAAAACCCACCCCAGGAGAAAACATCAGGAACTCCCATACCAATAATGCCATGTCTCTCTTCCCAGGCCCTGGGCAGAGCAGGGCAGGACAGCAGACAGGCTGCCTTGGAACAAGCCCTGCTGTGACAGGAGGGCCCACTGGGGCCCTGACGTTGTTCACAGCCTTCCCCTCCCTCCGCACTCCCAGCACCACCAGAGCCCCACACCTTGAGGAGGGAGCCCGGCCAGATGCGGACGGAGCCATGGTTGAGCAGCGCTCGCACCACGAGCTCTGGGTGATGCTCTTGCTTGTAGGCAGCCACTTGCAGGATGTTGTGCAGGGCTGTGTTGCCACCATAGTTCATGACATTGACGTTGGCACCCCGGGCCAGCAGTAACTCCGCGATTTGAGCATTGGCGTTCTTGCAGGCCAGGTGAAGCGGGCGCTGCCGGTCCCGATCCGCAGTGTTGATGCTGGCACCGCTCTCCACCAGCAGCTGGCAGACCCGGTAGTAGCGGTCCATGTCCTGGGACTGATGGGGCTGAGCACAGGCAGCATTCAGCGGTGTTTGCCCCTCCTTGTTCTTTGCCTCCAGCTCAGCCCCGTGGTGCAGAAGCAGCTGGACATGTTCCACCAGGCCATGCCGTGATGCCACATGCAGTGCTGTGTCCTTCTCTTCCTCCGTCCGACTGTTGGCACTGGCACCGTGCTGCAGCAGCTGCCGGACACACCTGTGTGGGCCAAGATGACTTGGTGACCATTTCTCATCTCCACCCCCCTTCCTACAGCCCCCACATCTGCACCATCCCACAGCTTTTCCCCAGAGTCCAAAAATCCCTGCTCCTCATGCCCTGGAGCAGTGGTTTCAAGCCAGAATGACTGGTGAGCAGAGATGCTGTCACCCTAATTTCAGATAACTTTGCACAGATCCCTGTCGCACCTGATGCCTGCTCACATACACAGTGGATCTGCTCAGGAATGCCCTGAACATCACTGTGTGACCACTGGCTCCGTGTTGCTGAGGGCAGATCAGACAGCAGCACCTGGCTCAGCTGAATCTGCTAAGGACACGAGCTTGCAGTCACCGGTTTGACCTCAGAGGTGATCCTGGCCCAGGAACAGGCACCAAGGCCACCTTCTGGGCTGAGGAGGGACCCCTCCTACACGGCATTAGGCTTGAGAGGGAGGGGAGGCTGGCTGTGACCCCTCGAGCAGAACTCACTCGATGGAGTCTGGGCTCTTGCAGAGGTGTAGGGGCCTGTAGCCATCGTCAGAGAGAGCCTCAGGATCAGCTCCGGAGCTGAGCAGCAGGCGCACGCAGTCTGTGCTGGCAGCGGCACAAGCCTCGTGTAGGGCTGTCTTGCCCCCTGGAGCAAAGTCGACGGCAGCGCCCCGGAGCAGCAGGAGCCGCAGGCAGTCGGTGTAGCCCCGGCTGGCCGTGATGTGCAGTGGCGTGGTGAGCTCCTGCTCGTAGCTCAGCGACCACAGTCCTGCAGAGGCAGAGAGGTGAGAGCCACATCCAGCCACAGTGCACAAAGACCTGCCCTTTTCCTTGAAGTACCTGATGTACATTACCCCTGAGAGACTTGTGTTTCTCCTCAAGGGACTTCAAGTTCCTTCCCTGCAAGGTCCCTGTGTTTCGACTGGCTTACCAAAGGCAGAGATCCATGGAAGGCTCTCAGGGCACATAGCTGTGTGGACAGGGAGCTCCAGGGGAGCAGGAGCCCACGGCAGAGGTTGTTCTGGAGAGCGTGCCCTTCCCCTGTGGCTCAGGTTGGTACATGGGGGTTCTGTTGTCAGGAGCACAGTGGACGGAGGGTCTGGGGCATCAGCAGGGCTGACGGCAGCTAAACACCACGTGTGAAGCACCACAAACACGAGGAACCGGGCAGCAAGAGAGGTGTCAGAGCCAGCTGCCACACACACAGGGGACTCAAACAAGCCCTGAGCAGGGTGCAGACAACAAGCTACAGCAGAGACAGACATCTAGGGCCTAGGAGAGAGCAAGGGGCTGGAATGTGCCAGCTCTCAAAGATGCTGACCCAGCACAAACCATCGCTGAGCTGCTGCAGTCTGTTGGTAACCACCTGCAGATGCTACAGGAAAAAACCTCCTTAAACTGTGTTTCTTGCTGCCTACCCAGACTGAGCTGGAGAACATCCCAGACTGTTCCACACTACATCTGCTCTGCTCCTCCTTGCAGAAGCAGTATGTGGTCATCTGTGTTTTCCAGGGCCAGGTTCAAACTGAACCACCTGAAAGACCTAACTCGTGTTGTGACAATGTGGCACAACCCACAGTGGGGCCCAGCAGCCCAGTGAAGGCTGCCCACCGAGCAGTTCCCAAGCACTTAAGACAATCCCTGTGAGCTGGGCCAGGTTTCCTGGATGCACACTGTGCTCTCAGAAACACAAACCCTCTTCCACAAGGGACACAGGAGAACCTGACCGCATCCCCATGCTCTCGTTCCCATTCCCACTCCTGTGTCACCCAAGCAGCACCCGTAACGCACAACCCCAGGAAGAGCTTTGCCCCACAGCACACACCACAGGCTGAGCCCCACTGCTCCCACATACTCAGCCCGCGGGGGTTGAAGCGGTAGTTCTTCCACTCTTCCAGGTCACTGGTGTCAAACACAGCACTGGGGCTCAGGTTGTTCTGAGGGTCTCTGAGGATCTCGGCTACGGTCCCCTGATCCCCAACCAGTAGGGCTTGCCAGAACACCTGGGCAGGGCCGTCCGCCTGCTGTGTGCGGATGGGCTCCCGGCTCTCATCTCTTCCGCCTGTGATGCTGCCCATAACAAACAACCAGACCCTCCTCAGAGACCAGGACAGGAGCTGCTGGTGCAGCCCAGCCGGGCTCTGAGGCACAGCCCCACCAGCACGCTGTGTATGGCTGAGAGTGCCTGCCAGCCCAGGCTGAGCACAGGGACAGGGAACACGCCACACCCCTCTTTGGCCCAGGCTGGGCACAGCTCAGGTCTCAGCTGTTCTATTCTGGGAAACCTTGTGACCAAACGCTGGGGCCAAGAGGCTGATAAAAGCTCTCCACTCAGGCAGCAGTACCTCTGCAGCACCCTGCTCTGAAGGAAAAATCCTCAGGCAGGGCAGGGGAGCTTGAAGGGTAGAAATGGGGCTGGGACATCACTAAGACAGCAGAGAGGGAAACTGTTTCATTCCTACTCAGGGTGTTGTTGCCCAGTGCTGCCCAGACCACAACAGCATGACCCCAGCAGCTCCACACACATCTCCATGCCTTTGCTCACCCCTCAGCCCCACGCATGTCTCCAGCACTGCACACCCACCTACTAGTTGCACCTGAGCCATTGGCACCGGGGAGGTTTTTAAACAAGCTACAGGACAGCTCTTTTTAATCAAAGCCAAAGGAGTGGTAGAAATGGGCACAAGGATGGGGAAAATTGGAGGTAATTATCCTTTAGTCCCTCCCTGCTTCCTCCTTTTTCTCGATATGCAGCCTTGCACAGAGCCCCTGCATAGCTTTAGTGTTCCCTTTCAGTCCTCAGACACTCCCCTAACTCAGGGTTGCTCACTGCAATCCTGTCACCTGAGATGGTGTTTTCCTCTCACCCCACCTGGCTGCATCCAGCCCACCTGCCCACCTTGGTCACAGAAGGGTGCGCGTTGCTCACGTAGCACCAGCACTGTGTACATATTGCTCACACTACATGATCCACAGAATACATCAAACTGCATGGAAGGCTGGGAGTGTTCAGTTTAATTTTGTGTCATGGAACTACTCAGATCATGCAGCTAAACACCAGTTAAGTGACCCCAATAGACTACCAAGCAACAATTACCAGGGGACCAAAGCAGAGTGTAAGATAGGGAACTTTACCCTTCTCAGTAATGAAAATAAATGAGCAAGTTCTATGCTGACAGTATCCAGTTTTCTCTGTCTGTGCAGACTTCACCTTATCTAACTAAAATGTAGCCTGCAAAAGGGTAAAGAAAGGGAAGCCCCTGGCAGACGTTCTCACCTGATGGGACCCTCTTTCTGCCCACGGATATAAGCAGGTACCCCAGGAGAGCTTGAAGTTCCCAGTCACATACCAGGGAAAAGCTGCATAAGTGTCAGACAGTTTACACTTCCTCTGGGCACCTTGAAATACCAACAGGGATGATTTGGGAAAGACAAGGTCACTAGAACCTGCTAGTAAGGTCACTGAGTCGGTTCCAAGAACCTGTCCCTACACGGTCAGTGAGACACAGAGCCAAGCCTCGGGTAGAATGAAGGTTTGTTTTGAATTTTGTTCTGTATCCTTTATCTGATAAATTTGGCAGCACATTTTTGCTCTGTGCTTGATGAATGAGCTTGTTTGGTTGGGTTTTCCACGTCTTGAAACTTTGTTGATAAGAGAAATTTCTGTGTGAGATTGTTTTACATGGTCTGTTTCATTTTCTCTGGGGCACAAACCTTTGCAAGCAGAGAGACTGGCTGTCCCAGTGTCTGCCAGCCTAGCATACGACTGGAGTTACAACACCTGATCCGTATTTTACCGACAAATGGTCTCAGTTGCACAAAGGGTAATACCTTTAGTGATTTCATTCCTAACTAGACTGTAGCAATTCAAAACCTGGGTTGCACAAATCTTGCAGCTCAGTAAATAATCTTCACCACTCACAAACAGCAGCACGTGCACCTGCCAGCCCGTGCTCCCTGTTTGTCTCTTGCTGGAGTGGATCCCCACAAAACCCTGTCATCTGACACAGCACCAGGACACCTGGCCCGCTCCTCTGGGAAAGTGGCTTCATCAACAGCTCTTCCCTTCTGGTATGGGTGGCTTTTGTCACCAGCCTTCTGCAGAGGAGGGTGGTACAGTTAAGGCCCTTCCACACCTGATACTCTTAAATTCTGGGAGTCTGCCTGCACCACGTCACTGACAGCAGCAAGAACACGGGCACATCCAGGCTGCTCAGCACACCTCTCCCTTGAACAGACCAGCTGCAGAGCTTACTGAGAAGCTCACAGATGACGTTGATGAGAAGGTAAAAGGAGCCAGAGAGTGTGGTAGCTTCAAGATGTGCCTGGACAAGGTACAGTGAGATGTACAGATGGAAGGAAACACCAAGGATGATCAGCTCCTACCTTCCGTCACTCAGGAAAGTTTGCTTCCACCATCTTTCTGGTAGACTGGATTTCTGCTCCCCTTGTCAAACCCATCTCATGGAACAGAACATCATTCTGATGCCTTTTCACCCATGCACTCTCCCCACCTCACATATATCTCACATTTCATCCCAGCAACTTCTAACAGGACAGTCTTGAGGATGTCCTTCTGCAGCAACTCTTCAAGGGCCCTATTCTCATTATTTCCCAGTAGATCCACCTCATGCCACCTTCAACAAGCCTGCTTCTATGTCTTCTATAGCCTTGGAAACCTCCTTCCTCACACAAAAACTGTTCCTTCCAAGTCCTTCTCCCTTTTTCGACCACTGGGGACTCCTTTCAGCATTTTTCTCAGGTGCCTGAGCCCTATCTTTGGACCCCATTCTGGGTATTTTCTATCCCCCATCACGTCCCAGCCCCGCACACCCACCACGTTTGCTGCTGGTCCAGCGCAGCGCATCACCCCGGGTCTCAATGATGAGATTGACGGCTGCGCTCTTGGTGAAGTACTTCTGCACCATGGCCAGGTCTCCTGTGAAGAGCGCGTTCTGGACCAGCAGATCCCGGCACTCCAGTGGCTCCAGGCGGCTGTGCTGGTGTCCCCAGCCACCTGGGCTCAGGCTGTGCTCACTGCGGTGGCATTGGGACCTCACGTTGCGGGAACACTTGCACTGATCCGGCTGCAGCAAACGTTGTGTGGCAGAGCGGAGAGGGAAGGTGCAGTCCATCACAGGTAACTAGCCTGAGAAGCTGGAGCCACACAGTAAACAAGTTATTGCAGCAAAGAGCCTCTTGTTCAAGGGTTTGTCCTCTGCAGGTTGCTCTTGGGTTTCAGCTCCTCTGCATCTGGCTGGACTCAGGCACAGGCCTGAATAACCCAGTATAAATAGCCTGGCTTGGCAGCTCCTCATCACCGCCTCCCCTTCTTCCAAGAGCTTATTTTCAGCTGCTAGGTGAAATCACCAGCACAGATTAGGCACAGGAGAGGGGTAGCAGGCAGCCTGGAAACACTCTGTGCTTGTTTGCTCTGCAAAGGACCCCTGCCCCACACAGTGCTCCCACTGAGAAACAGGCAGAGCAAGGTGGGGGCAACCACGGCAGGGAGGCAGGTGGGTGAGGAGGAGCTTGGGAAAGGCTTGGATCAGACTCGGTGTCAGAAGTCATAAGGGACAAAGGACAGGGCCCTTCCCCATGGGTGACTCCACAGGGACCGAAAGACCCCAAACCCACAAAACACAACCAGACCTTCAGCATCTCCAAGTCCAGCACTCACATTTGCCGCATAGGAAAGTGCACATTGAGAACCTTCAGCTGCAGACAGAGAAAAGAATGTCAGAGCCATCCATTTCCTACCCAGAAAAGCAGCAGCCAGGTCACTGAGCAAGACACAGAAATGTCAGAAATGTCAGAACCCAACAGGTCCTTAAGTACACCTGGGGCTTTCACCCTCACCCCACTAATGTTTGGTCACAAGGTAGCACTGAGAAAAACCACAGCTGGGACCCTGGTTTGGAGGGCCTGACCATGATCAGGAGGAAGAGGATAAAGACTGAACACTGCTTGTGCCACCAAGGCCAACAGGATGAGGATAAAGTGGTACCAGGAGCCTTGTGCTCCCACATAGGATTTCTATCTTACATGGCTTGAGAGGACAGCAGAGGGTGCCCACACAGCAGTCAGAGAGGAACAGAAATAAAGAGAGCAACAAGGCCACTCTCCCAACCAGCCACTAACCAGCATTCATAGAACTGCTGCTGGCCTGCTGCTGCTCCATCAGCTCCCTCATTCCTATTCCCTCCAGCTCATGCATCTCCCATGGACAGTCAAGACGACAGGCTTGTCCTCAGCTGCAGAGCTGACACAATTCCTCCAAGAGTGCCTGGAGCTCTGCAGCTGAAAGCCTTGGGGCATCAGGGTCTGGAACCTGCAGTGACGCAAATCCAAGGGCTGGTCAGAGTGAGCACAGGTGAAGGCCAGGACACCTGAACAACAGTCCCATCGCCAGGCAGGCCCCACACACCTCTGTTCCCACAGACAGCACCCAGCTGCCATGACTGGGCTGTGCCTTATCTCTCGCCCCAGAGGACATCATGTCTGTCTTGTCAAACAAATGTCTCCATAGGGCCAAGCACTGCAGCCATGGTGGGGGAGATACACTCGGAGCCTCAGAACGAGGTTGTGTGGGGAGGGAGCAGCATGCGTGGAAACGAGCCTGTAACGAGTTTGTAATATGCATGTGTGGCACGGCCTGCGCAGCGTCATCACAATGGCACAGGCACTTTCCCGCCTCATTGCCTCCCAAATGGATTTTAAATATCATTCCGAGGACACAATTATTTAAAACGCTGAACTAAACACTCACTAATGGGAAAACGGCGTGTGGCCTGCAGCAGCCATTCCTCATGGGGCCACTCTGCCCATGTCATCCTCTTCTCCAGCCCCACACCCTGCATGGGGCCACATGGAAGCATCCTCCTCCTCTTCCTTGGAGGCCAAAGAGGGCACCACTGGTGTCTGTCTGGAGCCCAGGCCGATGCACATTGCTTATGTGAGAACACACCTTTTGTCCCCATCCCAGTGACCTCCAGGCACCAGGGGCACTGCAAGTCAGCCCCCAGGGCTCCATGCAGGGAGGACCTCAGCAGACAGCAGGTCTTTCTGTCTCTCCCAGGGAGAGGACACAAGGACAGGGATGCCTCCTGACCCCCTTTATATGGCTCTGGAAGTTATGGTTACAACATAAGATTCACTTTTTCACTTAGTCTGAATACCTCCCACACCCCCAAGCACAACCCCAAGCAGGAGAGATGAGGAAAGCAGCATTATTGTTGGCTACATCCAAAAATCCAGAGCACACAGAGCATGAAAAGAGAGAAAAAAGCCAAAGAAACAAACTATTTGTAGCAACCCTTGCTGGGGAGAACTTAGATGGAGACAGCTCCAAGGATGTCGTGGACACTCGGTCCCATTACAGCACTGGCAGCATCAGGGAGGACAGAGCCTCAGACAACAGTGACCTGCTGATGGGGGAGTGCCTGCCTGACCTCTGAGCAACACCCATCTCCTTTCCTCCCAGCAGGGATTCTAAGGCCTCCAGAAGCTGCCAGTGCTCAGAGACAACAGGCTGCCTCAGACGGAGCAGAGCAGGGCAGTGACACAGACCAGCACCATCCCCGCACGCGAGCGGCTGAGCACAGAGAGGATGGGAGTCCATTTCTGGAACCCTGGCTGTACATCAGAGGTTCATATTTTAACAGCTTTGGCACCACCAGGGCTATCCATCACCAGCTCATTTTCCTCCGAGTGCTGAACTGTTCCTGCCTCTGCTATTTGGAACAGCGTCTAATGATGCACCAGAGCGGCCACCTGGCAACACGGCTGCCAAGGGACACAACATGGGAAGAGGAACACACACAGGTCTGCACGCTGCTACCAGTCTCCGCTGCCCAGAAAGCTCCCTCCCCTCAAACCTGCTCCGCTCAGACCACAGGGCTGCTCTGCCTCACGGTCCTCCACTGTGTGAGAGAAAGAGCACACGCTCTTAAGCCATTGCTCTCTGACAGAAACGAAAACAGAGCACAGGCAATGGTGATATTTTCATGAACGCTCATTCAGTGCTATGGTGCTCTTTTTAGAGGTTTAAGAGTGGACAAGAAAAAAAATTAGTTGCCTTCAGCCCCCAGACATGCATAGCTCAGTAAGAAAAAAGATGTGGGAACAGGGGCATGCAACATGACAGTGCTGCAGTGTTGCAGCACTGAAATCTTGCTGTGAGACTTGCAAAGACACAGGCAGACCTGGGCAGACTCACAGGGAGCCAGGCAGCCCCCAGACACTGGAAGACAGCCTGCACGGGCTTCAAGTTTTGCTCTCAGTGTAACCTGAGTACTTGTGAGTTGTCACAGTGACCCGTGGCCTGCGAATCCCCTCTGGGCAGCAGTGCCCAAAAGCAACTTCGCCCAGAGCTCACTGTATCCACTACAACAGGGGCACAGAGCCACAAGCCCTGACTGAAAGCAGCTGAGGTGAGGAATGGTCCTCACCAAAGCTAAACACAGGGCGATCCCTCGGGAAAAGACAACCATGTGTGACATCCTGTGCAGGCATCCCAGGGCAGCTCCATGGGAACTTTGGGGAAACAAACAGCAGGATCCTGCACAGCAAGAGATGAATCCAACCCCATATGGGAAATGTGAAACGGACAATGTGGGCAGGCTCAGCGCAAAACTCCCGCATTCCAAGAGCAAACTCCTCCTTCTGCCCCTCAGTCTTAGTGCATCTGCAGCACCTGTCACATCTCTGAGGAAATGCAGGATCTAGCAAGAGGAATGTGAGGCCAATCTCCAACTCCATTCTTCAAGTATTTGTTGGGATGGGGGGGGAGGAGGGGGGACCAGGGTGTGACATGAAAGAGGATGCAAAAATGAAGTATTGGAGAATCAAGCACCTACACCATGAAATCCTTACTCCTCTGGGGCTCCCCCGGTGCTTGATGCTCTATCAGACATCCCCAGGAGACAGCCACTCCACCATAAATCAGCACCTTATCCGCGCAGCCACCCAGGTATGTGCCGAGAGAGCCGGGGCACCGGAGAAGGAAGTTGCACGGTCCCCAGGCAGCCTGCTCGGAGCTGGGTAGCGCGGGGCTCCTGCCCATGCCGCAGAAACGGGTCCGAGATCCGGCAGTCAGAGAGACCCATCTCCAGGGCAGCAGGAGAACTGCAGCTCCGGGCTGCTCCTCGGCATTCCCCATCCCTCAGAGAGCACGGCTGCGCATCCCACGGCTGGGAGAGCTGCTGGAAAGGGGAGTCAGCTGTAGCGAACGAGTAAAAAGTCAGGAACGTTTCTCCATTGCCTCCTCGAAAATGAAGATTTGAACATTAAAGTTTCGAACTGCCTTCAACAAAAAACCAGAAACTGCTTTATTTTATAAAATGAGGCACCCTCTCTGCAGGTCATTAAACGGCGTGTAGTTGGATACATCAGGCAACCCAGTAATAAACTTTTGATATCTCAGGCAAGCTTAGCCAGGTACCAACGAGCAGCCAACGAACTTTAAGCGAGCAGAGATGAAGTTCTCCACAGAGCGGCTGTTGCTGTGAGGTGAATGTGATGTTGCTTTCAATGCCCTCTGTAAGCACATGCCCAACCTGCCACAGCGGCTGCAAAATCTACAGAATGTCCAAGTCTTTGTTGCCCTTCACTGTCCCGCTGCTCCTACGAGGCTCTTCATGCCCTACCCTGCTGGCCTGGGTGCCGGGGCTCTGCTCCCTCTCTGGCTTGTGTGACAGCCCTCAGGGGGACTTCACCAGGGAAAGACCCATCCCACCCAACACAGATCTCCCCCATTGCACTCTATGAGCCAGCTCTGGATCCACGGTGCTGTTAACCCCTTTCCTGTGCTTTTCATAATTATTTCTGGCATTTTCCTTCTCTTCTATTTCCTTTGCTTTTCTCCTTTATGGAAAAAAAAAAAAAAGTTGACTTATTGCTTTTTATCCCAACATCTAACCTCATTTGTGTTTTAATCTCACTTTCAGGCATGTTTAGAACCTAATTACTAGAAACATCACATACACCTTGTCTGGCCCACACTACCAAGCCAGGCTGACCCCTATCATGATGATCCAAGGCAGAACACAGGACTCTCAGTCCTAGGCCAGTTTAGAGCCCTGCAAGATAAATTCTCTTTAAAGCCACTGAAAGCAAATAGAGAGGATGGCCACATGTCTAGAAAGAGAACTGTTTGTCCTGTCACTGAAGCTCATTTTGCTTTGGTTCTGGCCTCTCCCAGGAAAGGAGAAAGTTTTCATCAGAAGAAAAAAAACCAAACAAAACCAACAAAACCCAAACCAAACGGGCAACAACAAAAACAAAACACAGAAGCAACCAACAAGGAGAAACTCACACTCATTCCCACAGCCCACCAGAAAAAAAGCCCTAAAGAACAACAGCTTTGAAAATAGTTTATAAACATTAGAAAAACCCTTTACCCACTGCTAACTTCATCCTACTGACCCAGGGAGGTTTAGTATCTACTCTGACCAGTATAAACTGATAACGTGGGCAGAGAGACCCACCCGAGTAAGGAAGTGGTTGAAGAACAGCAGGAAAGTCAAAGGCAGTGGACGTTTTTAGTAGTCAGGAATCTGAAAGCCACAATAAGGAGTTTGGAGAACTGCAGAGAACCCGCTATGCTTCCCATAATGACCCCAGCTTTCCCCAGGCACACCCTGTGGCCACTGCTCCTAGTTGGTATGTGGTTGTTCTCAAAAAGCAGCTGTTCTTCCAGCCCTACCAAGCAATCCCCACAGCCACAGTTTAAACTGCTTCACAATTTGTGATGCAAAGATTAAAGACACGATCAGTGTTTCTATGCATTTTTTATTTGCAGGTAGGCAACAGGAGGTTTTGTTTTTTCAGTTGAAAAGACCAAACGCCAAGTCCTGTAGAAGAAGCAGCAGGGCCCAGGCTGGTTTCTCTGGGCCCAGTTGGTCACTTGCTGCTGGTGTACTTGGTGACGGCCTTGGTGCCCTCGGACACTGCGTGCTTGGCCAGCTGTCCGGGCAGCAGGAGCTTGGCGGCCGTCTGCACCTCGCGGCTGCTGATGGTGGCACGGTGGCTGTACTGCGCCAGGTGCGACGCCTCCAAGGCCAGCCGGTCAAACATGTCGTTGACAAAGGAGTTCATGATGCTCATGGCCTTGGAGGAGATGGCGAGGTCTGGGTGCACCTGCCAGATGGAAACCAAACACCATCTCACATACCCAGCACCCTGGAAGGACAGGGGGACCCATTCCCCATCTGAGACAGGGCACTCTAACCCCAAAAGCACCTGCAGCTGCCACCCGAAGGGTTTCATGTCATGGGCCACTTTAAACTCAGGGTAGGCTCCCACAATGCTTACAGGAGCCTTGGGATTGCACTGGCAGAAGCCTCCTCACAATCCCCATGGAAAAGACGGCTGTGAGGGGGTGAAAATACTCCAGTCTCCAGGCTCACGCTGACAACTGTGGCCTAGAAAACTCATGGCCACTTTCAAAAATCTCTCATCTCCCCATCAAAACTCACCAGAGACACTCACTCACAAGGCCAGAAGCAGCTGGTTCTACTGTATTGGCTTCCATACAACTACTTCTTCAGCTCATTCTTGCTAGGAAACACTTTCTGCTCTAGATCCATCTCTACCATCCCTAGAATCCAGCCCCTCAATTTCTAAGCTTCAGCTGGGGCTTTCATGTACCCACTTACACCTTCCCCCCACCCCTCCCATCTGTCTAGAAACCCAGATTTTTCTTCCTTACTCTTTATGGTGTTAACATACAACCGGCAGAAGTTACTTTATGTACAAAGCAGTTTCTAGCAGAAAAGAAACATTTACTCACCTGCTTCAGTATTTTGTAAATATAGACTGAAAAAGTTTCCTTTCTCTTAAGCTTCTTCTTAGATCTTTTGTCCCCAGAGGCAGTGGCATGGCCACGTTTTTTCAAAAGTTCTGAGCTCATCTTAACCCTCCACAGAGCCACCATCAACTCCACTGGGGCTGGTTATATAGTGCAGGGAGCAGAACTTAACCTGTATCAACTGCAGCCCCTAAGGGGCAGGGCAAGTACACACCTGTGGCTGATGATTCCACTTCCCACTTAATGAAGAGCAGCTGGCTTGAGAGGAGCTTGGAAGTGACAGATTCAACTAAACTTTCAGACCTGAAAAGTTTGAGTGTAACCTGGGCAAAGAGGGGCAAGAGGAGAAGCATCTGATTTACAGGGGACAGAATTACCAGAGAAGAGCCATTCCCAGGTCCAAAAGGGGTTTGATGAAAGGAGGGATCTTGCTTTGGTACAAGGGTGTGAATTGGAGTACTCAAGGTACTCCAGAATCAGATGGAATCACATCTGTGCCATGGAACAGGTAATCAGGGGAAACTCTGTAACTGCAGGAAGCATTGGTCCAGAGATGAAATGCAGCAATGTAAACACCCTACCAGCCAGATTTCCCTGCTCCCTAGCCTGCTTTTGGGATCCCACCTGCTGCACACAACAGGGCCTGGAACGCCAGGAGGGAGGCAGTGGAGGGCTGACACCCCACGTATAGGTTTGATCTGTCTTGGAAACCAGTGATTACATGAGTGAGGGTAAATGCGACACAGGAATTAGGCTTAGCCAAGAAAAACATGCAGCAACACAGCAGAGATGCGAACAAAACAGTTTTCTGCACTTTGGAGAGAAAAGGAAGCCTTTCAGCAGACACCACTACAGCCATTTCACAGAAGGGTGATGCCAGTGTGTTTGTTTGGTGGGGGAACACACCGGGGTCTCTGTGCTGCCATGTATTCTCCTGCTCAGGTACACTCATCATACTGACACATCCTGAGCAAATCTCATCTTCCAGAGTGAGCCTGGGAGACCTACTCCTCAGTCAGTGACTCTGCTGCTGCCTGTGCAGCCCGCAGTGTTGCACTGAACTGTTTTATTCTCAGCCTGTCCTCATGGGGAGGCACCTGATCACCCTTCCCTGGTGCAAATAACTGTCACAGTGACCAGGGAGGTCGGTGCCACAGAGAGGTTTTTGCTCCTAGAAACTGAAACATCAATGCCCAGGCAGGACGGGCTGGAATGGTCGTGTCAGTGCATTTGTGAAAGAGAACGGGCTTGTGAAGGTACGTGGTAGTGGGATCCTCTCGAAACTGGAGTGAGTAACGCTGGGAGTGAGGAGCAGGGGCAGCACCACCTGTGCTTTGTAAGGGGCCGTGTGTTGTCAAGGACCAGAATGGGGCTCCCCTCTCCGAGGGACATTCCACCACCCACCCTCCTTGTGATGGGAGCTGTAGTACCTTGGTCTCATGCACAGCACACAGGGACTCTTGTGCTGAAGGAGCTGGGGGCTGTTTTATCCCTCCCCAGCTGCCACCGTGTTTGTGATACAGTATTACACAGTGATAAATGCACAGCTGTTTTTTCTGAAAAAAGCCATTTCGCTGTAAGGGAGCCCATTGGTGGAGGAGCAGCAACTGGTCACTCAGCATTAGGCACAGGGAGCCTTGAACACAGCAAGGGTGGCGGCTCATCCACTGAGCAGTACGGTCAGATTGGAACTCCGGGGTTTGGAGAATTACCATCTGCTCCCCTAGACTGCACGTGCTAGAGGCTGTACACGCTGCTGTGTGCTGGGCTGGACTCATCCTGATGCAGGTTTTGTTGTGTATGAATTTAATTGCAGCGCACACACAAGGGAATCCCACAGGGCTGCACCTGCCACTGCTGGCTGTGGCTGTGTTAGAGCCAGCCTTCTGGATAACACCAAGAGCGACTGTGCAGGCGCTGGGTCACGTCTTTGACAGAAATGACCATCCTAGCAGCTAAGGTGCAATTCTGGTAATTTATCTATAGTTTTGCTTTTCTGCAAAACCAGAAAATGCCCAGCTGAAACAGCTTGAAGTGGCACTGCCCCAGCTTGTGGCTGTCTCTGAGGTTGGTGCTCCAGGACATCTGTCTGCCACAGCTGCTTCAGTGCAGCCCAACAAACTGTCACCACAGAACAAATCGAGGTTAAATCAAGGCTGATTTATAGATCAAGGCACATTTATAGATTCCATTTTACAAGTCCTGGCCTACTGTGACCTCTAGTGCAACTACAGCTGCTTTTGCTTCAAAGAGGTATCTGTGGTCCTTGTTTACACATCAGAGACCTGTCTGCATCTGAGAAGTTCCTCTCTCTTTGCAGCAGCAGACAGGTAACAGTGCTCCTCTTGGCTCCATGAGCTGCAATGCTACAACTCCTGCCCATCATCCCAGCGTCCCCAGGCCATTCCCAGGATTTACCATTCCCAAAAAAACTCAGTGTAACATTGTATCCTGCATTTATTAAATCCACATCTGAAGTGTAGTGAAATGAATTGTTACCAAAGCTTTGGTAAGGAAGAGGAGCACAGGACAAACAGCTCTAGCCTCAGTCGGGACTCTGCACCATTCTCAGAGCTACTTTACCACCTTTTCCAACTCACCAACACTTACTACAACCTAGACAGCAGAACAAACAGACATGCATTAATCTATGATTGTTTAACTTTTGTGACCCATCAGCCTTTTCAGTAATCACTTCCCTGTGGGTTTTCACTCCCGTGCTCTACCCGATAACTTCCAAGTCCTCCACTGTGAGATCTTCATCCAAGTGACATTTACTGCCATGCAGACCTTTCTGCATACCTAACTTGGACACACTTATACTAATTGGCATTATTTCCCCAGAAAACATTTTTTTTCTCCTCTCAGATCATTGCTAGTACCAGTGAAAAACCTGAAGGTCCTACTTCATCTACTGGAAGCAGCTCATGTTGCGACATTTGTCCTGTGGATGACACAGTGCTTCCACAGCAGCAGTTACAACTTGGATGGGCCCTCTGGGAAACAAAAATAAGGAAATACTCTACTCAGAAAGTCAAAGGCAGTCAGTCAGCACCAAAGCACTGCATGGAAGCACAAGTCCTTCGTTTGTACTGTCCTTCCATTCACCCAGCAACATGTGCTGCTGCTGGACAGGCTCCTGGATAATGTGAAGCTTTCCCGTGACCGGTGCTGCCACTCTCATGTGTCAGTAGTAATGAAAACGATGACTCATGATCAAAAAAAGCTATTAGGTTTGATTTGTACCTTTCTCTTTAGTACCCTTTGTTTTAGTAATAAATTAAAAATATATTTTATTCAAGCTGCTGTGGCTCAGGGTGAGGTTCCAACACCAACTTTTCCAAAAATCTGTTACTGAGAACAAAAATAAAAATTAAACTTCAGTTGATTAGTCTTTAGTTAAACCTGCAAGGATCAAGGAACGAATTCATAGTCCAAAATTCCTACATTATTGAGTCTCATTATTAAGACAATTCAAGGTGAAGCAAAAAGCCACACCTGAGCCACTGTGCTGTGGAGAACACACGTTGGTGTTCCATAGATCTGTGTCTCTAACATTGCCTGTCACCACCTACAACAGAAGCATCCGTGGCTTGTTCTGTGACTCGATGGAAATCCAGAGTTCAGCCTGGCTGAGCAGAGGTGCCCCAGCTCTGAGGACCCTGCTCACTGCTCCAGAGCTCAGTACTCACCACTGCACGTCTCTCAAGTTCTGGCCACAGCTTTGGTTGTACCAAGGAACTGAACATTCAGCAGGAAGGGCTGATCCTCACTCAAAGCTCAGCACCTGCTGACTCACCCCAGCACACCCCAACGACCACAGCTCACAAAACAAGACAAGATTGTTCTTCTCTCTTTATTGACTGATGAATTCTCGGGCAGATCTGTTAATTACACTGTTAAATAATAGTTAAAAACAAACCAAGGCCAGAGGAGTTTGAAGTGAAGTATCTAAACTGAAGCAGAAATTGGGTAGGAAGAGGCAGGAGAAGCTGGGCTGGGGTCTCCACTTGTGTATCACTGCAGCTGTCGTGACCCCAAGCCAATAGATCCCAAGGTCTGGCTCAGATGGGACATCCTTTAAATAAGGAGACAGTTGCCCAAACGCAGCCAGATCAGGAGAGAACAGCTCTGTCCAGACACAGAGGTGCAAGGCAAGTCGAGGGGAAGCAGTATTGCAGCAATCCTAGAACACAGCCAGAGGGAGCAGCAGTTCCGCTCCTGCCGGCGGGCAGGCGAGTCGGGTGGCCACCGCCGGCCCCACGGACAACACGGGCTGGGGGCTCCTCAGCTCACACGTTGTGGGTCCGTTTGGTGAGCTGCGGGTCCTCATCCACCAGCTTCGACTTGAGATGCTCCTTGTAGGCAAGGATGTCCCCTTGCCACTTGGTGATTGTCTGCTTCTCACAGACCCAGATCTCCTGTGCGACCTGGGAGCAAACACACGAGGAAGAAGAGGAGGCGGAGGAGAGAGGTTTGCAGTACAGAATTTTATAATCTTACCAAAATGATAAAGTTAACTAAAAACTATTCTCTGAAGTCTGGCAAGAAAAATTTGGTAACTTCCAATTTCGACTACCAAAGAAAAGTATCTACAGAGAAACATCTTCCCTGGTGTTTTCCGCATAATTTATAGAAGAATTTAGAACTGAAAATCCTAGGCCCCTCTTTATTTCTGATTTTTTTCACAGATTAAGAAGAAAAGCCTTTCTTACTAAATTGGGAATTCAAACAAAAGTACTTCTTGATCTGAACTACTTGGATCTATCACACTGAAAAATGAAATCATACCTGAACTTGCAGCCAAAGCTGTAGCTGATAGATCAGCACTTGACATTTGTAGTGGTTTTTATCTTAAGTACCTAATGTTTCCCTGGGTTAGCTCAGTAATTGTTTAACATGAATAGAGTTAGGGAATTGTGTCCAATGATTTTTTTTCACTCACCCATCTTTTTGGGATGAGTAAGAGCCAGTCAGTTGAAAACACCTTGTTTTAATTACTAAGGTGTTAGAAAGGTGCTCTGACAAAACCCGCAACTGTCCTTACCTGTTGGATGAGTCTGAAGTCATGGCTGACAAGCATCATTCCTCCTTCAAACTCATTGATGGCATCTGCCAGTGCATCTATGGTTTCTATGTCCAGGTGGTTGGTGGGCTCGTCCAGGAAGAGCATGTGAGGGTTCTGCCAGGCCAGCCAGGCAAAGCACACGCGGCACTTCTGCCCATCCGAGAGGTTCCTGATGGGGCTCACCTGCCCAACACACACATGGCTTGCAGCTCTGCAGGGACCTGACAGCCTGCTACCCTGACCCAAACCACTTGGGTCTCACCTTGGGCTCCCAGCAGCTCCACGACACAAGAGAACAAATGTTCAGTCAGCCTTATACCTACACTAAGCTTCTCCCACCCAAGGAAGAAGGGAATTCCAGGGGCTTCTGAAGAACTGTACACAGCAAGGCCCAGCTTGTGCCAAAGGTGCATAAAGACAGTTAATTGGTCTGACTGGTGTTTACTGACACAACAGTCAAACTATTCTCAACTTCTGCAGTGACAAATGGGGCAGAAAAATGTAAAAATCAACGCTGAGCTGCAGCGATGTGGACAACTGTCACACACAGGACGTGTCACGTACAGGAGCACGTCATGCTTGGACTTAGAGCAGCACATGTGAGCCCACTCTCTCGTCTGAACCAAGTGCACCCCACAAACAGCTGAGAATCTTCTAGCACTTCTGCCTGGTATTCATCTCAGAAACAACAGAAAAGCAAAATAGTTCAAGTTACAATTAAAACCTGCTCAGGTCTAGCACTATACCAGAACTTGCCTTCTTTTCACCCAGAGTCTGAGGGGGTCACCCCTTCCAACCCACACATTGCTGTGATCCAAAGAAAGTTCCCATGCTGTGAGTTATTTTTTTCTCCAATTTCAAATGAAAAGATAGAAAAAGCATTTTGATGCTGTGGTGTGTACTGTATCACACTGTCAAGTATCAGCAGAGCAACAGAAAACACAGAACCTCTACTCCCCTAATGAACAAAAAGCAAACCTCAACAGCTCATACTCACCTGCTGCTTCCCTGTCAGACCGTATCTGCCAATGATTTTCCTCATCTCCTCCTTCTCCTTGATCTCTGGGTAGCATTTCAGCATGTACTCCAGGGGAGAGAGGTCTAAGTCTAACTGCTCTTGCAAGTGCTGACAGAGAAGAGAAGCCAGCTTCAGGCTGTGCAGGCCAACCACTTCATGGCCCTGAGCACTACCCCCCTTGCACCCCTCTGGTACCAGGTGAGGGGCAGAACGCAAGAGCGAATAATCCCACCCACAGGACAGCCTCTGTGCCAAACTATTACAGAGCAATTGCCATTTCAGGAGCAGGAGTGCTGCTTCACAATAGGAGGCTTGTCCACCACCAAACACAAGGCAACCAGCTCTGCCATAGCAGGTGGGAGACTGAACAGGAAGGACCACAGCCAGCCTCTCTGCAGGGTAAGAACATGAGCTGGAGACCATTCCATGGAACAGTTCCTTCCCCCATCTCCAGACACAGAAAGGCAGCAGTGGAAGAGGCCTTAGAGGCAGAACTAGAGGGGCAAGGTTCCTCATTCTTGACAGCATTCCCTGTCCCTGGGGGCTGCTGTAGGGAGTACCTGGTGGTATCGACCGATCTTCACATGCGAGTGCTTGCGAATCATCCCATCTGTGGGCAGCAGCTAGAAGGGAAAGATAAAATCATTTCACCAGGAAATTTCTCCTCTCGCAGTAGGCCAGAAATACAGAATCCAGCCATCTTCACTCTGGCACAGGGGAGGCAGTCTGAACAGGTAATATGAGACAAAAAGCCCTATATTGCAACAAGACCATAGGATTTCTAAGGCCTGACCAGGGTGCACTGGAAGAAAGTGCAGCTTTGTTGAAGACTATCCCAAAAGCAAAGGTCCAGGGCAGGGTAGACAATGTATGCAGCAAACCTCTCCTGTGAGCAGTTTCAGCAGTGTTGACTTTCCGGCTCCATTGGGTCCAACAAGAGCTACACGAGTATCCAGGTCAATCCCAAACTCCAGGTTATTATAGATCCATGGCTGCAAACCACAAAAACCACGGAACATTATGCCTTTTCAGTACTCTCCAGAACCTCCCCGCTGCACCTGTAATGCTCTGTCCCCAGCAGGCCCAGCAATAGCTCAGCCAAAAGTCTCCCACTCCCAAACAAGGCAGGAACACAAGTGATCTCTGTATGCCTGCTCCCATACTCACCCCGTCCTTGGTGTATCTGAAGCTGACATTCTGCACCATGATGACAGGAGGGGGAATTTTCCCACAGGGCGGAAAGTAGAATGACAAAGTCTGTGAACACAGAATATCCACCCATGAAACACCCCGAACACGAGACAGCCCAGTCATTCCGGTATAACCACGCCTCGCTACCACCACCAGCTGTACACCAAGGCACCAGACCAGGACTTTTTACAAGCCCCTCTTGGAACTCACTCAGGTTTATTCTGATGAGCTGCTTGCAAGCTCATCTGCTGGCTAACGAATCCCTATTTCTTTCCCTTTCAAACAAACGTGGGTTTGTACTCTTTACACAAGTAGAAGCTGCACTGAGCATCCTCTCCCATCTCCTATGAGCCCTAGGATTTCCTTTCTGATTTCTGTATCTGCAAAACAGCCTTATTGACATGACAACTCCGCTTCCCTCCCCTAGAAAACTCCTCCTCCTCCTCTCATTGTTCAGCATTACTCCACGCTGAGTACAGGGATCCTTGGCATCAGAAAAGGTATCTCATTCTTGCTGCCAGCTCTGTCAGCCATTCCTGCTCTCCACTAAAGACCCTTCTACTCCTGTAGTCCGTGTTTCAAATACAGATCTCTAGATGCAATCCCCTGTCGGATCCTACCTTATCATTCACAACTCTCTCTGTCAAGCCAGAAGCCATCATTTTTTGAAGGGTCTTCTCCTTGCTCTGAGCTTGCCTGGCCAGCTTCGCACTACCATGGCCAAATCGTGCAATGTAATTCTGCAACAAAAGAGCCAAAAGCCACAGTGGCAAGGTTGAGGAGGGGCAGGGATGCCCACTAAAAGGGTAGGAGGGTGCAGCTGGGCAGGTACCTTCATATGGGCAATCTGATCTTGCTCCCAGTGGAATCGCTTCATTTGATTTTCTTCTAGTTCCAAGCGAGTCTTTACATACTGATCGTAATTTCCCTGCAAAGAGAGCACGGAACATCAGATGTGTCCAGAGAACAGCTCCTGTTTCTGCTGGTTACATGGGGCACTGTTTACTCACCGTGTAGTACTTCAGTTTGCGGTTGTGCATGTGGATGATGTTGGTGCAGACGCCATTCAGGAAGTCCTGGGAGTGGGATATCAGCACAAGGATCCGCTTGAACCTGTGGCACCACGTAAGTTATCAGAGACTAAACTAAGAAAAGAAATCCAGTTTGTTGGCGCTGATGGAGACAAAGGCTTTATATGCACCAGATTTCTCCTGCCTACAATCAGATTAAGAACAAAAAGCTCACAGCCTGGGAGATGCTCTGGGAAATCGGCAGTAAAGCAACTACAACAAACTGCAGCGAGTAAATCGCGTAGTAAAACACCCTGCACCATTAGACAGTCTTCATCTGTTATCACAAAAAGCCCAGAGCTGGTTGCCTATGTGGCAGGTGCCTTGTGTCACTGATGCAGCTGACTCCACTGGCATCACATTTCTAAGAAGTTTCAACCTTTGCTGCTTGCCTTCCCCTCAGTACAGACTCCCATCCATTAGACACGCTGCATCTGGCTCTGCTCCAAATCTGTACAATGAGGGGTTAAAGCCTCCCCAAAAGAAGTTCAAAGTTCTTTTCTAAAGCACCTGACTTCTAAAGCAAGGATGCAAAATGCTCAACTGACAGAGCCGATGGAAAAACCTCAGCAAAACAAAGCCCTTCTCACGATACAGTTCTTCTAATGCATATCCCAAATAACCTGAGCTTTCTAATTATTCCTGAGCTTTTTGCCTTACACCCTAACATTTTACGTTTGTTATTAAAACCAGTCACCTCACATACTAGCAGAAGATGAAACCAACACACTCAGGTACTACAGTTCTGTAAAAGCAGAGAAATGGTGGGCAGGAAGATGAGCTGAGAGCCAGGTCTGGAAAGTTCACACTACTGGTAGGTACAGTACACAATGCTGGTACATGGGCTGCCAAGGCCTGCTCCTGGCTTTCAAGGAAGCACCTTTAACCTGGGAGTACAAACCAGGATTTCTCATTTCTTCAGTGCCAAGGAGACAGGGGATTGAATTGAATTCTTTACCCTTGCACCAAGAATCTCACACAGCAGCAAGCACAAGGTGTCACTGGTACTGCAACGCAGTTATGCAACCCACAGGAACTGTACAGTTACTCCTGCAGAACTCGCTTCCGTGCTAACAAGATGTTCATGCTCACATGCTGACAAGCAGAAAAGCACAACCCACAGAAGCAGCAAACTCCTCTGTGCTTACGTTTTCAGCTCTTCCTCCAACCACACACAGGCATCCAGGTCGAGGTGGTTTGTGGGCTCATCGAGCAGCAGCATGAAAGGCCGAATGAAGAGCGCTCTGCAAGGACGGGGGAGACAACAGCACAGGGTAAGAGCAGGTAACCCAAAGCCTCTCAACTCTGCTCTGAGTTCTCAGAACTGTGTCTGTGGCTCTGCAGAGTCAGGAGCAGGCAGGCATTTTCACAGGAGGCACTATCCCACTCACCTGGCAAGAGCCACCCTCATTCGCCAGCCACCACTGAAGTCCTTCAGCTTCTTCCTCTGCATGGCTGGCGTGAACCCCAAGCCGTGAAGGATACGTGAGGCCCGTGCTTCTGCCTTATCAGCATCCAGCTCCTCCAGACGTTCATATAACTCCAACAGTTTCTCACATTCCGCTGAAAGAGAGCCTGCCGGTCAGCACCTCTGCCTGTAAAGAGCTCTCAGCTGCACAGCTGGGAAACCTCACAGTCCCTCTGCTTTACCCCTATTTAGCCCCCTCCATATCCAAGCCTGAGACACTTCTTAAGATGATGCATGGAATAATTAATCCAAAGAAATGTCATCCATGCCCATTAGTACAGGGCAGCTGGGGGAAACAGGTACCACAACATGTGAAAACTTGGCCAAGGAACCCAAATTTTCTTTAGTAGGGAAGGAAATGGAGAAAATGTCCCCTGGGACTTCGAGAAGCTTTACCATCTTCATGAGCTAAACGTTCCGCCTCTCGCTCCAGCATGGCCCTCTCTGTATCCACCTCCATCACACACTGCAGAGGGGTCTTGTCACTGGGAGGCATCTCTCGGGTCAGGTGATAGATGTCAATGTGCTCTGGGATGGGCACTTCTCGCTTCCCAATAGCTGACAAAAGCATGGATTTCCCTGTGTGCAGATAATCACAATTAATTGGTGGATTCGGGGAGATAAAACGCCACAGTGAAACAGATTAGATACACCCAGATCCCACTGATTTCTTCCCTTTTCAACCTCAGAAAATCCTGGGGAATTTTTTTCCCGAGAGGCCAGACAAACTGGAGGCACAGCAGAGCCCACTGCCTCACTAGGACAGGCCACCCTCCTAGGAAAGGCTCACCACCCCAAGGACAGGACTGAGACACGAAAAAGCTTTCTGGAAACCACTGCACTTCAGCCCTGGCCCAGATTTGGGGAACTTTATGTCTGTTGTACTTTCTGTTGTCTAACAAGGTCTGACAGCTGGTATCGGGATCCCAGATTCCCAAGACTTCTAACATAGAGGAAAGTAATGCACTCATCCCTGAACAACCTGGGTTTTCCTGAAAGTTAAACCAGATGGTCACTCTTATTAGCACCTCTCCAATCACAGCCATATTCTGCATCTCTCAATGCAGAAAGTGTCACTTCCTCCAGAGACTGTACAGTTGTTTTCCCAGTCAGGCCAAACCCCACACTTTTTACTCCTCCATACAGTACAAGTTCTTTGACCAACACCATCAGCATTGGGTTTACTGGCAATCAAGCAAACAGGAACCAGGCAGATTAACAGATCCCAGACATCTCACCCAGATCATCCCATAGAAACAAGATCAAAAGTACAGTCCAAACCCAGAATGCAATCTCAGACTTCTGTCAG
Source organism: Pomatostomus ruficeps (assembly GCA_013400735.1). Taxonomy (NCBI): domain Eukaryota; kingdom Metazoa; phylum Chordata; class Aves; order Passeriformes; family Timaliidae; genus Pomatostomus; species Pomatostomus ruficeps. The sequence goes on along the minus strand of VYZT01031574.1, from coordinate 3,020 downwards.
TTATCCTAGCAATTCCCCTTCCTGGGTGGAGATACGGGAGAACAGAAACTGCTGCGTCCCAGCCATGTCTGTCTAACAGCCCTCCCTCTGGTTTCCAGCACCTCCCACCTGCACCTGCCCAGCTCCTCAGGAGCCAGACACCTTCACCGAGCTCCAGGGAGCCACGTTACTTCCCCTCAGCTTACCAATCCCATTGAGTCCAATCAGGCCATAGCGTCTTCCGGAGTTCAGCTCCAGTTTGGTGTCACTCAGCAGCTCCTGGCCATGGAAGGTCAGTGAGAGATTGATGATATGCACATCAGTGCTGTTGGGGTGGGAGGCCAGCACTCCTGTCACGGCTCGGGCAGCAGCTTTCTTTAACTCAAAGTCCTCCAGCTCCTTTGTAAGAGCATCCACCTCTACATGTAAAGAAGACCAGAAGTGTTACTGATTTACAAACACAAGGGAAGCCAAAAGGCCCAGGACCACAAAAACAATTCCCAGGTCCCCATTTCTATGGAAGAGTTGAAGAGACCCAGATGCAATGACACTCAGCTTTTCAGCTTAGCAGGTGGATATATATGGTTTAGCAAGAACTTCCACCAGCTGAATATCTAAATGTCATCTAAATAAAACAGGACCACCAGAATTAAGTGAGCAGCCAGAACAGGGAGCCAGTTTTCTAAATGTGATGGGGATAACTCCCCCTGCAGAATGGACCAGGCTAGGAATAGAATGTACAAAGTACTGCCTCCAAGCTTAAGAAGAGGCTTGGTCAGAAAATGAATTGACTAGAAAATAAATGAAGGGAAAGATGAGAATAGAGAAGCAACAGCAGCACTGGAACTGTCCCTCCTAATTTTCTGAGAAACTACTATGTCCATCTGCATGTCCCCCTCTTCCTTTCCTCCTGCAATACAAGCAAATCATAGAATCACAGAATCCTAGAATGGTTCAGGTTACATCTTCTAGAGCCGTAATTCCAAACCTGCTGCCATGGTCAGGGACACCTTCCACTAGAGCAGGTTGCTCCAAGCCCTGTCCAGCCTGGCCTTAGACACTTCCAGGGATGGGACAGCCACAGCGTCTCAGGGCTGCCTGTGCCAGAGCCTCACCGCCCTCTTTCCTGTCATGCTGACCTGTCACAGGCCGACTTCACCCCTCGGTGAGAGGTGCTGCCCTTCGAAGCAGCCAGTGGCACTGGGGGACCTTGGGCAGGCAGACCTGATTCCAGACTGTGTCAGTGCAGAATGACACCCTGGCTGTCAGCATCCAGCAATCCTGGCAAAATCACTCACTCAGCAAAATCACTGTTAACACCATGGCAAATACGACAGCCAAGGAGCAAAACACATCCCTGGTACTGATACACGACCCCTTTGGGCAGTGCCACAGAACAGTGACAACAAGAAACGGAACAGATGAGCAAAAATGGGCAAGGGAGTTTTACCTGTGATATGTAAATAGATCAATAAGAAATAAATACGCCGGTATCGACCCACATAGACTCTCACGGCCTCCTGAGCCGCAAGGGACCCACAAGGACCACGGAGCCCAAGTCGGGGCCCGGCACAGAACACGGGACCCGGGACCGACCCCGCTCCGTG
>VYZT01031569.1:5733-89034 GCA_013400735.1 Pomatostomus ruficeps | reverse complement strand
CCCCCCTCGCTGCCCGCCCGGCCGCGCCCGCAGCGGGGCTGGAGCCTCCCGGGGGACCCGACTGTCCCCGCCGCCCCCCGGGACCCGGCTGGGAGCCTTCAGCTCCACCGCATCTCTCCTCCGCCACTTACGTAACTGCTTTGGGTTTGTTTGGGGGTTTTTCCCCTCTCCTCTCCCTCCTTTTTTTTCCCCGGCGCTGCCGCTGGCTGCGGGAATGTTTGGGATAGTTTGGTTCTCCAGGTGGATTCCTGGGCTGGAGGCTCAGCTCTGCTTGTGTGGGAGGGATGTTTTGCTGTTGCTTTTCCAGCTTTGTGCGTTTCTCGAGTTTTACCTTCGCCGCTCCTCCCTGGAGAGGCTGAGGAGGTGCAGGTCGGCGTTCGGAGCTCTCGGTCCCTCCGAGCCGCCCGCTGAGCCCCGCGTGTCCCGGGAGCCGAGGCAGCAGCACCGGGGCCGTTTTCCAACTGAGGCCGGGAAGACTTTTTCAAATATAAAGTCGTCTCGCCGCCTCACATTCGCTTCTTGTGAGCGCTCTTGAGGAGCAGCAGAGAGTTGCATGCAGTGCACAGGGTTAAACGAAATAGTTCTGAAGACGGTGCAACACGGGAGGTTTCGGGAGGGGATTTGTTTGCAGCAAGAGGTTAGTCTGAGTCAAGTGGCTGAAACTTTGTTGTGAGGTAGATAAGCTTGTGCAGGTGCCCCCTGACGAGGGGAGGTGCCAGCTGACCCCGACGGGCACCAGTGCCGAGGAGTTCATCTGCTGAATGAGCTGTGGGTGGGGGGAGAACCCCCCAGCCTGCTGTGGGAATCGCACACCCCTTTGTCCCAGAAGCTAAGCCAGTACCTGAGGATCATATTTTGTCTGCCCTGTAGTGCTGGAACATGGGGAACCCGTGAGGGGTCCGTGTTTATGGGCAGCTGCAGCTCCCAGCTGAGCAATGCTATGCCATGGGATTTTCCTTCTGGTTTTGCCCCCACCCCAACAGGACCTGTCATTGTTGCCTTCTCTCCCCTGTGATTTCCATCCTCCAAACAGTGACCTCGATTGCTCGGAGGAAGCGACACCCGCTGTTATATAAACTGTGGAGGGCGAGCGCTCTGGGAAGGGAGACTCCACTGAGCCATGGCTGGGGGAACCAGAGCAGGTTCTGATCCCTCCTGGATGGGCACAGGGGAAGTTGTGGGGTGATCTGGTGATGATCTTGCAGCTGGCACGTTGTGTGCTCCCTGCTCTCCTGCACGCACGCTCCTCCCGGCGTCGGAGCAGCCTGCCAAATGCATGGCCCTGAACCAGGAGGGATTTTCTTGCCACACAGTTTGGGCAGCACAGGCTGGGACATGTGAACTGCTCCTGCAGGACCCCGTGCCCTCTCCAGGGTACCCTGGCTGGCCAGGATATGGCCTTGATCCTGTTCTGAGCACAGCTGTCCTGCTGAATTACACCCAGCTCCTCACTGGGGCCCGATAGAGCTCCTGAACTGGTGAAGGAGTGTCTTGGGTCCCAGAGCATTGAGCGTCACGGGAAGTTTGGAGGGTGAGGGTTTATCCTTGCACAGAAGGAGAGGAGTGCAAGGCAGGCTGACCTGCTCTGGTGGGCTTTGGCTGAACCTTCCCAGCTCCATCCCTTGTGTGCTGCCTCCGGGAAAGGAGAGGGGGAGACGTGTGCCCCAAGCACTGCTGGACACGGTGCGTGTGGCCCCGGGGGGAGCAGGGAAGGAGCTGTGCTCCTGTCCCGCTTCGGGGGCAGCACCCTCAGGAGGTTTTCTCCACAGGTTCTTCCCTCTCCATTTAACATAAGGATGAGCCAAGTCCCTCCAGGACTAAATATAGTCAAAGTATTCGTTCTTCGGCAGGGATACAAAAGCTGTCGCGACGGAGCCGGGAGGTAAATGGCCTTTGGGGGCTGACTCTGCTCTTCCCTCCGCAGGTCCCGGGCTGCCGCGCCGGGGCTCCCCAGCGTGCCTGCAGTGCCGTCACCGAGAGGAATGCCGAAACCAAGGGGCTAATGAGCACCAGAGAGGGAGGATCTATAACTTCCAGATGGCAACGAGCCCATAATCCCCTTGGGAAGAATTAGGGACTCGTCAACGCAGCAGAGCCTGCTGAAGGGAGCAAAGCACGACACCTCTGGCTCCGGGAGTGCTGTGAGAGGCTGAGGGCATCCCAATGCAGCCAGCGCCGGACACCCTGCCCCGAGCTGCCTGGCTTTGTCTCACAGCCCTGCTGCTGCCGAGAGCCTGTCCCCAGGCACTGAAGTATTTTTTGTTTTAACTGATTGCATGTTCTCCGACCAAACCCCATCTGGGTCCTCCTCCTCCCGACGCAGAAAGGGACTTCTGCCCTTAACAGAAAGACTTCTTCCTTCTGGATTTTATGCCCTGTGGGATTGTAAAGTGCTTTTCTTGCTGGATTTCATCTCTCATCAAAGTGTGTTTTGAGGAATTAGGGGCTTATTCCCATGGCTTTATAAACCTCTGGGATCTGAGGGTTTCTACGTTGCTGCTGCTCCCACCTGCCTGCGATGGGGCGTGAGCAGGAGCTGATCCAGGCCGTGAAGAACGGGGACGTACCTGGCGTGCAGAAGCTGGTGGCCAAGATCAAGGCGTCCAAGAGCAGTGAGTACCTGGGCACAGAGCCGTGGGTTCCCTCCCCCTGGCTGGGCACTCCCGCCAGTCCCGGGGTGTGAGTCTCAGTGCTGGCCAAGCCGGGGTGCAAGGGCTGGCTCTGACCCCTGGGACACGAGTTATGCCGCGGCCAGAGGCAGGAGTGCGAGCACAGCCCGTGCGGATGAATGACTGGGCTGTAAGCAATCCTACAGCTGATCTGGGGTTCCCCGTGGGCTCGGGGCCAGGGGCCCTGGAGTGTGGGCCACTGAGCAGGGATAGGTGAAGGGAAGCAGCCGTGGCGGGGGGAAGTGAACCACTTTGGGGGGTACGCTGCTACAAAGGGTCTTTGGCAGTTGCTGCTCACTCCCGGCCGTATTTATCTTGTGAAAAATTATCGTCCCAGCCAGTCGACTGGAACCAATCGTCAAGCCTTGAATTTCAGTCTGGTAATGTTTAACCCTTCAGCAGGGCTGTTTTCTTGGATGTGCTCTCAGAAAGGTCAGCAGCAAGCACAGCTTGGAGTGAACAGAGGGCTCGAGGGGTCCCCAAGGGCAGCAGGATCCTGCAGACACTGCACAGCGTCTGGGGGAGCTGGGGAGGGTGGAAGGGTGGAGGAGATAGTGGCCAGTGCTACGGAGCCCTTGCACAGAGCTGAGCTCCTGGCCATTTCTCCTGACAGAGAAGGAAACTGGGAAAAGTAAATAAAAGGGCTCTCGGTGCCGTGTCTGGCTGGGGGAAGGTGCACCCTGGCTGCCCGGGCTGTGGGAGTGTGGATCCCCCTGCCAAGGCTGCTCATCGTGGGGGGTCTCGTGGGTGTGTGTGGGAAAGCTGAAGGGGAATAAAGCTGTCCGGAGGAGGGAGAGGGGAAACTCAGGCGAGAGAAGCTTTAAGGCTTCTTAGGAACAGCTCAGAGCGGAGAGGCTGGCGCGGAGAAACCCGAGTTAGGCTGAGGATTATAAACGTGAGGAGGGGATCAGCTCCCCTGGGTCATCTACTGGAAAGCTTTGACTGGGGCCCAAACTTTGCAAATCCCAGCTGCTGGGCTTTCAGGAGGACTGGGAATCACCTTCTCCCCAGACGTCTGGTGCCCCTTCCCTGGGTGAAGGTACTGGGTGCCATTGCCTCTGCTGCTCAGGGACTGTACAGGGTCCCTGAGCTGAACAAGGGCAGTCTGCCCATGTGGGTGGGTTGAAGGACACCCCAAGGCAATAAATAACGTCAGGACAGGAGTGCCCTGCTGGCTGACACAGCCCCGTCCCCCGAGCTGCTGTCCCATGGCCGGGCAGGGTGTGCAGACTGGGGTGCTCATGACTCTCCTCCCCCTGCACACCCAGAGGGGTGAAGTCACTCTTGTTTTCTCCCGTGCCCTCCAGTAACTCTCTCCCTGTTCAATCCCGTCTGTTTTCTCTCTGGAGTCTTCCCCTCCCTGCAGCCATGGGGCACCCACGTGAACATGTGTGTTTAACTCCCCCGCTGCAGCGGCGTCAGCAGCTCCCTCGGCTTATTTTCATTTTATTCCTTTATAAGGAGGGGGGCAAAAAACCCTGACCCCTCCAAGGCCACTGCTGCAAGCCCTCAGAGGGGCTCCTATGCTTGACCTGCTGTGGGGGCTTGTCTGGTCCTGGAGGCTCATCCGTGGCATGGAGGGCACTGCTGCTCCCCATCCCCTATGGTTCCCTCTCCCTCCTCTCATCGATGCCATGTGAGCCGAGCATTTGCTGCCTTTGCTGCTCATTAAAGTGCCTTTTCCATATGACGGGCTGAGATGCTGATTTTTATTTTTTTTTATTTTATTTTTTATTATATATTTTTTTAAAATCCCTCTAAGAGTCCTTCTGCTGTCTCAGTGGATTGGGAGCTCGATCGCTGTGATCAGCCCTCTGGGGCTTCCTGTGCCTAAAAAAGTCACCGCACGTAAGCAAAATCCAAGCGCCAGTCCCGGCAGCGGGAACTTCAGGGACGCGTTGTTTAATATTCTCCGTGCGCAGCCTCCTCCCCGCGCAAGCGCCGCCGCACAAGTGGGTCACAGCACCTCTCATTCCAAGGTGCTGGGGTGGGCAGGGACAAGATTTTTGAGGGCAGGAGCCAGGAGGGAAAGGGCAGGCGAGGGCGGTTGTCCTGCCTGCGGGAAGGGGCCGTCGGTGCGATGCTGTGGTCACTTCTGCAGCCAGGGAGGGGGTTCTGGTCTGGGAGAGCCAGGCTGCTCCTGCGGGGCCAGCCGTGCTTTGCTGAGGTTCCCTGGCAATGGAAATATCCCGCTTTTTATTTTCCTTCTCCCTCTCCCCTCCCCTCTGTGTCGGGAGCGCTGCAGAGTTTAATTGAAATTGTTAAACGACCCGTCACGGCTTTGGCCTCTCTCCCCTGCGATCAATCACGTCCCTGGGCTGCTGCCCTCGCCAACAATGCACCAGTTGGCCCGGCCAGGGCCAGCACCGAGGGCTGGGGCTCCCAGGGGAGGTGAGAGGCAGAGCCCCTCTGGCCAGGGATCTCATCCTGGGAAGGGGTGACAGCTCCTGGAGCTGGACAATGCCCAACAAAGTTTGGGTATCCCCATCCCTGGATGCAGGATCAAGGGGCAGGGGATGGGGGATGCCAGGGTGATGCCGGGAGAGGGGGTGCCCCTGTGATATCCGGGGGCTGGGGGAGCCGTGGAAGGCGATGGGAGCTGGACTCGCTGTTTGCCTTCCTCGAGGGAGTGGTGAAGGTTTTTGTTTAAATGTGTGCAAAGTGCAAAGAAAGGGCAGCAGCTGAGCAAACTGGTGTGAAACTCTCAAGGACAGGGAGCAAAGCCCTGCTGGGGTTCAGCTGCTGCCTTGAGGAGGTCTAATCAGCCACTTGCCCCACTTCACCAGCTATTTTGATGCTTTCCAGACCTTAGACATGTTAAGGGCTGGGGTGGGCTCCTGGGACATGGCTGTGTCTGGGCCATGACCTAGCAAGCTGTTAAATGCTAGTGAAGCTTGCAGAGGGGTCTTGGCTTTATCTCCATGCCTGTACTGGAGCCTCTCACTGCTGCGTCCCAGCAGCACAAAGCACGTTAAGGTTTTCCCAAGAGCTGTGCCAACCCTTGGACGCTGCTGCCACCATTCAGTTTGGCAGGAGAGGGACGATGCTGCTCCGCGTGCTGTGAGACTGTAGCAGGCAGATGTGGGATAACTCACTCCTCCTCTCCCGCTTGAATTTCCTCCTAATCCCTAGTAGCTGTATCAGCTTAAGCCTCAAAGCGTGAGGTTTAATATCTCTCCTGTGATTTGTTAGCCTTTGCCACTGGCACTCTGTATCCCTATCCTCTCCAGAAACCCGTCCTCCTTTCATGTCCTACTGGGGTTTCTGCTTCTCCCAGCAGCAGCAGGTCTGTAGCTGTTTGGGGGAGAAGTAGCTCCTTTTTGCAGTCTAGGAGTTATATTGTAATGATGTTGGATGTGCCTTTGTGCCAGGCAGCAAGCCCAGCGTGCTGTCCCCCCTTACTGAGGAGGACCCTCCTCCTCTTCGCTGCAGCTACCGAGGGAGGCTTGTCCCAACCCCTCGGGTACTCCAGGTGCTGTACATGATCTGGCTGCAGGGCAGAGCCAAGGCTGGCCTTGGGCAGGATCCTTATCGTGTCAGGCTCTGTTACACCCGATGGCTTTCCCTGCTAGCAGTGGTGCAGGGGTGCCTGGGCACCTTTCCCGCTCCAGTCCTGCCCCGGGCAGTGCAGGCGGCTGGACCCGGCTCTGCCACCGAGCACAAGTGTGGCCCTGGCCACGTCCCTTGAAGCCCAAGTTTCGAGGACGAGTTCCCAAAGCGTCCTTGGCTGTGTCCTCCCCTCCTCTCCCCGCACGCTGTAGGTCTGACGGGCTGGACCGGCTCCGCAGCCGCGCTCCGGCTTGGAAAGGCTGTGGGCACGCCTGCGGAGAGACGCCGAGAAACTCTGCCGAAACGGGCAAAACTCCCTCTTCCTCAGGGACTGAGCCAGGAGCGGGGCGAGGCGCCGTGCCCGGGGAGCCGGGCTGGCGGCCCCATGCCGGGGACCCCACCACCCCACAGCGTGCCCAGACCTGCTCCTGAACCAGCCTGCGCTGGGTGGGTGGTGGGAGCAGGAGAAAAGAGGCTTCAAAGGCTCCGGAGAGTGCGGCAGCCACAGGGCTGGATGGTGGTGGGGCTGCAGCTCCATGGCAAGGAGGGGTCCATCCCTTCTTCCTCCTCCTGTGGCTCCCAACCTCCGTGGGAGGGGGGTTTCCTCTGGTAGTCTGATGTTTGCTGGGTGGGTTTTCCCATCCACATCCTGGCTTTCCCACCTCTCTCACTGGGAAGGAAAAGCCCTGCACGGGCAGTGGAAGGAGTGAAGGGACGGTTGGTTTTCAAAGCTGGGCTCCAACGGGTGTTGTGTTTGGAAAGGGGCCCGGCTGCCACCGGAGTGCCCGGAGCCAGGGAAAGCGTCGCTGTGCCGAGTGCGGGAGATAAGGCACGAGCAAACAGCGTCACGGGGAGATGGAGGAGCCTGTGCTGGGCATTGCCTGGCCCAGCCCCTGCCCCTCTGCTCCCCATTTCCCTGTGTTCACAGCTCCACGTCTCCCCCTGTCCCAGGTCTGTGTTTCTGTCCCCAGACTTGGGACACCCTCGTTGGCAGGGCAGCCTGTGATCCCTGCTGTCAGCCTGGGCCACTGCAGCTGACTTTTTATTGTCTCTGTAAAAGAGTCTGGGGAAAACCAGGCTAATTCTGTGGAAAGGGATGAATGTGGGGACTTTTGAGCCTCTTCCCGGCCATGCTGTCATCCTTTGGAGATGGCCAGACAATGCTGGGCTATCCCAGGGAATCTGGGATCTCCTGGAAATGTGGAGGTCCCTCGGGGCCGGATGGAGCCAGGCTGGCAGCAATCCCTAATGTCACAAGCAGGAGGGGAATTTCCATCCCTTGGGCATTTCCTGGTGACTCAGCCCAGACCAGGGGGCTCAGCTGCCCCTTCCCAAGTACTGCAGAGGCTGTTTTGGCTGTCTGACCCAGAAACACGGGACAGTTCAGATGACGACAGCTCCAAGGCAGACAGGGAGGGCAGCCCCGAGCCCTGGGACACCGTGTGCCCGGCTGCCAGCAGCACACGGGCGGCGTAACCAGGACGGTGCTCCCCAGGGCTGGAGAGAAGGGACATGGCAAGGACACTACCAGCACAGGCATTCCATCCTCTGGCTTGGCTGGTTCCAGGAGGGAGCTGGTGGACCACGACAACAACCAGCATCACTTCTGTCACCTCTCTGTCTGGATCCCAGTGCTGCAAGGAGGATTTTCTGGGAGGTGAATTGTTGGATCCCGGTGGTGATGGACCGTGTGTAAGATGGTTTCCTGCTGGAAATGGATGCTTCCACCAGCGTTGCTCCGGCAAGAGTTAAAAGCGGGGTTGGATGCCGTGCGTGTGTGTGTGCATGCACGCGCCCTGCTTTGTTTTTAAAAGCGCCTCGGCTGTCCTGGATCCCCGCCAGACCCGGGGCCCGCCGCTGGCAAAAACTCCAGCAAAGGAGTATGAAAGGGGCAAGAAACTAAATAACAATAAACCACCTTTTTTTTTTTTCCTGGCTGCTCTAAGAAGCGAGATGGTGGGAAGGAGCTGCGAGCATTCCGGCTCCCCCTAAATCCCACCCTGGCTGCCCTAAAAAAATCACGCCTGAGATGGAGAGGGAGGGATCTGTTTGAACCTTGGGGCTGTAATATCACCCAAGCCTTGCCGAGGTGTCCTGGTGAGTCACAGACCTGTCTGGAGATGCCCAAACTGCTCGGGATGATCTCTACCCTCCCAGGGAAGGGCTGGATGCTCCGGCCCATCCCTCGCTGCTGCGGGATGCTGCCCGGGGTAGGTGCGTAGCCACCCCGAGCCGTTTGCCACCCCGGGGAGAAAGGCCGGAGCTGCGAGCGAGCAGGGCCGCGATAGCGAGATAAGGGAGCAGGGAGTACCTGCGCCAGGCGAGGCAGGTATGCGGCTCCTGCAGCATCCCAGGCCTGGTGCAACACGTCCGGCTGCGCTTCCGCCAAGCCCTGCCAGCACCGCTCCCCGCGGCCCCAGCCAAGCCTGTGCAGGGAGCACGTGGCCCCCGGCGCTGAGGCCGTGCCCAGACCCCTGCCCCAGCCTCCCCTGGTGCCATTCCGGGAGCTGGGTCTGGCTCGGCCATCCCAGGTGGGCGGCTGTGCCGGGAGGGGTGAAAACTCCTGGGATTTCGTAACGCTGGGCACGGCTGATTGTGTAAGGCCCTGTCTGGTTGGAAGGGAGTTGGCAAGCATAGCAAGGGCATCAGGTGCCTGTCACCGAGGTGTCCCCAGCAGCAAGGTTGGTTCAGGCTCTGCCACCCACTCTGCAGGTGCCTCTTGTCCCCGTGGAGCACCGATCCCAGGGGCTGCATCCTTGCTGTCCCCCGGGAGCAGCCCCTTGTGAGGCCTTGTTTCTCTGCCAGGAAGGCGTGGATAAGCCTGAAGGGGGGGTTCCAGCTGGAGGTGAACTGGGTGCAAACAGCAGTATGGAGACTGGGGATTGGGAGCGCCATGGATCTTCCCCTTCCATGGGTGTCCTGTCTCCCTGGGCAGGACACCCAGCTCACCGCCTGTGCTGTGATGTGTCCCCACCATGGCAAGGCCACGTGAGAACCACTTGCCTCAGTGGCCTCCAACAGGGGCCAGAGTCCTCTCTGGTGGCTAATCATTGCCTGCATGGGGGACACGGTGAGGCTGGCCAGCAGCATGGGGTCCAGCACAGCCATGGCCCAGGAATTGCTTTGGGCTGCAGCCTAGGCTGCTCTGGTTGGTCTGAAGCAGCTCTGGTTTGGTTTTGTGGGGCTGACGCAGATGGGAAGGGCTTCATGAGCTCTCCTGGCTTCCCTGAACCAGCACCTGCTAATCCTGCTGGCTTAAAAAGAAGGGAGACGCTCCTCCTTATAGGGAAGGACGCTCCCGCACAGACTGAGGTGCTGCCTCTGACCCTGCTGTGTCTCCAAACTTCAAGAGCTGCTTAAGTATTGGGAGAGCCCTCAGTTTCCTCCTCAACAGTGTTGAGGGGCAGGCAGCTCCCTGTCTTGGAGCATCTGTCCCACTGGTTATATTTAGCAGCACATGGATATCCGGGAGCTGCTTCTCTGATCCTTCCACCCCAAACCCCGTGTGGATGTGCAGGTGTCCACCTCCGAGTCCCCACAGTCATGGCTCTACTCTGTCCCACTGCACCCTGCTCCAAATGCTGGTGGCTTTTTGGGACTGAATTCACGCCAGGTGAATGGTCCTGGATGAGCATCTCCTCCCAGGAGCGGTGCAGGTGGGTGCCTCTTCTCAGCCCTGGTCGGGGACAACCCAGACCCTGGGACAGGGACTGACATGTGGCCGTCAGCCCCCTGCACCCACACATATTGCTGGCCATGTGCTTGCAAAAACAGTACCTCGTTTTCCAGGAAGGGACACGCAGCTTCCAGGGCTGGTTGGCTCTCCCAGAAGGATTGCCACAGCTCAGAAAGCCTTTTCCTGCCAGGCCTGGGGATGGAGCAACCTCCCATGATCCCATGGCCAGGGTGGGGGGCATGGGATGCTGCAGGAGAGGTGGCACAGAGCAAGAAGTGGTGCCTTTTCCTACAGAAAGGATCTGATGGAGGCAGGAGGGTCCCATTTTTCCCTGTGCTCCCCCCGCTTTCTCCCCGCACCTCCCCGGGGATGCTGCGGGGCAGCAGGCGGGGGTTTCAGGGCTCGCTCCCACGTCCTGCCTGCGCCGCCAAGTCGGGCTTGCCGGGGCCGTTCCCGACACGCACCCGCCACGCTGGGAAGGCGTAAACAGATCGGGTTCCCGGCAGGGGTCCAGGGAGCGGGCAGGCCTTGGCTTGTGTCCCACCACCGCTCTGTCGGGATGGGGTGCGTGGAGCGCCCAGGCAGGGCTGGAATGGAGGGGGCTGACCTGGCAGAGGGGTCTCCACAGGCAGCAGGGTCCCTGCGGGAAGCTGAGCACGACCTTGGTTTTGACAAGGAGCCAAGGATGTTGCCTCTGCCTTTGTTTACCTCTGGTGCTGAGGTGGGCCTGTTCTTTGGGGGGTCGGAGGGGTTGATGTGCTGCCCCCAAACCCCTTCGTGATCCCTGTATGGGGAGCTGCTGGTCAGAGCTCAGCCCGTGGCCTGGGGGTCCTCAGATCCAGCTCCTCCTTTTCTGTTGGAGTTGTATTGTGATGCCTTTGACCTTGCTGTAAATCAGCTCTTGTCCTTTCCAAGGTACGTGGGGGGATGGGGCCGCTCGGTGTCGCCTTTGTCCCCAGCTGGTCCCCAAGCAGCTGCTGCCCGGCTCTGGCGTCCGGGCTGGGCAATGGGAGGAACCCGCTGCCCTCCCTGCCGGCCCCGGAGCAGCTGGGACGAGGGGAGGGGGTCAGGAACGCAGTGCCCAGAATAACTCAGCAGTCACCAAGGGCCCTGAAGGGACGGCGAGGTGGGTGTGGGGTCCTGGGGCAGGTTCCTGCTGCCAGGACAGGGAAGGGGTGATGCCTCTCCCAGGACACAGGCTGTCACTGGCTGCTAAGTGATTGCTGCTTCCATGTGGTGACATGCAGGGTGGTGCAGGACATCCTTGTCATGTAGCTGTCATGTCCCTCTCCTGTTCACTGCATATGGAATCCTATTGTAGACCAGGATCCCAGGCAAATCCTTCACTGACACAGCTGCATGAAAATATCCCAATCCAGCTAAGGCACTGGGCAGATGCTCGTCAGGATTCTGGCAATGGTTTCTCCTACTTTGGCATTGTCCAGCCAGAAACCCAAGCGGGCAGTCAGAGGGTCTGATCCATCTGGGAGAGAGCCCTCACTCTGGGCATGGACAACACCATGCTGCCTTCCCTGCCTTGGGAGGGAGAGGAGAGAGTGACAGTGGGACAATCTCTCTCAAGCTGCTTGTCCCAGGCTGGACCCATCCCTCTCCCATTCCCACTTCCAGCAGGATGGAGCAGCCAGTCAGTTCTCGTGTGTTTTGGTAGGTGACTTTTGTACAGGGAATGGGAACAGCAAGGTGCCCTCTGCACCCTCACCATCACTGGAGAAGGGATTTGGAGAGGTATCTCTCCTGTCCATTATGGCTTGGGAGCTGAGCAGCCACTGCTGAGTGAAATCCTTACACTTTTTCCCAATGCAGATGCCACAAGTGGCTGCAGCACCATGGAATCTGCAGGAGCAGTCACCCATCCAGCATCCCTTGAGACTGACAGGAACCAGAGGCCACATTTTGTCTCTGTCCCGGAGGGAAGGGGACGTTTTGCTGAAACTGCTGAGATCCAGGCTGCAGTTCGGAGAAAGCCAGACAGCCCAGGCATCGCTTGCTGGAAGGCAGCTTAAGGAAGCTGAGCCTCTTGTTTCAGTTTGGCAATAGAGAATATAGTCAGCAGCCCCCCAGAAGTGGAAATCCGTGGTTCTTAGAGAGGAAAACCCAGTCCCCAGACAGCAGCTGCCACGTCCCTGCACAGCCCAGGCTGTGACGGTCCCAGGGGACCCCGCCGGCACATCCCCAAGCAGGGCTGGCGGCAGCACCGGCTCGCGGGGTCAGAGTTGAGGAAAGGCATCCGCAAGGTATTTTTAACCGTGTGACTGAGCTCCGGCCGCCGGCAGCCGTCTGAGGTTAGTCCCAGGCCGCCGACGGCTGATTGCCCATGGGCTGCTGGCAAGAGGGGGGAGTTTGGAGTAAAATTCAGTTCCCAGCCGTGTGGCGGCCGCGGGAAGGAGTGGCGGCACTTGAACCATCGACCTTCTGGGTGACCTCCAGCGAACAGCTTCACCTCCCGCTGCCTCCCCTCCCATCCTGTGTGTGCCTTGCCCAGATTAGCGCAGCCAGGGTGGGGACAGCCGCTCCGTCCGCCCTGGCAGCGCCTGCTCCAGGTGCACGGCAGCTTCCCCGGGGCCAAAGGAGGAGGATGTCACAGGATTTCCAGCCTCCGCATCGCTGTGTGCTTTGAGTACTGGCTCCACCGGCTGGAGCAGCTCCTGGGTGCCAAGCTGCCATGTGCGGGTGCAGGGCTGGCACTGATGGGGACACGGTGCCATAGGGCTGTGGCAGCCCAGTCCTCCAGCCCCAGCCTTGCCCTGCTTCCCCTGGGAGCTGCATGAGTGCTGCACCCTCCAAGCTACAAGGTACAGACGGGATCCTTGTTTTGTTCCCTTGAGCCCACAGGGTTTTTCTGGCCACTGTTGGCTGCTCTAATTTTTATCTGGGGCTCATTGTTAGAACCATAAAATAAATGGGTACGTGCTGCTCTGGAGCGTCAAACCCCTTCAGGTGTAGGTGGGTTGCTGGGTTGCTGCGTCCCTGCCCGCCCTCCCTAATTAACTGTTGCTCAGCTAATCCAAACTTACTGACCTGCCCTAATCTTCCCATGCAAGGCCAGCCCTTCGCTGCTGGCTCCTGTCACTCTCCTCTCACGTTCCCTGTGAGCCTCTCTCATGTTCACAGCCCTGGGTATGTGATGGGAGACGGTACCCCAGGAAGCAACAGAATACACAGTGGGAGATGGTGCCCTGGGAAGCAGCATCCCCCCGGGCAGGGCTGCTGAGGTTGTCTTCCTGACCAGCAGCTCCCTCCGTGCCCACGCTCACGCTGCTCCTCTCACCGTCCCCCCACATCCTGCTTCCCCTCTTTCTTCCTCCCATTGACCTGCTGCCGGTTGGATTAGTTCTCCCCAGATGCTGCACTCTGCATTTTTCCCAGGTTGAATCTGCCTGGGTTTGGTCTCCTAATCTCTCTAAGTCCTTTTTGTATTATTTCTGCCCTTGTCAATCTGCAGCACATCCACCACAGATTATTTTAATGCACCATTTGCTGGGTATGGCATTAATGACAACGCTGACAGCGTCTGTAGGTGCAGCCCCTTCGCCCTTCCCTTCCCTTAGCCCTTCCTTGGCTTCCAGGGAACCAGTTGGACATGAGCTAGGGTGCATTGTTAATGCTGGAGCTGATGCTCTGCTCATCCCCAGGGGTGGCCCTTGTCCGCACAGAGTGCCCAGTGCAGGTTCAGGCAGTGCTTGCACTTGGCTGTTGGCCCCCACCGCTATCAGCCCATCTCTTCCCGCTCAGGAGGCGTCCTGTCCTTTCGGAAGGATGGGGGAAATGGAAAAGGCTCCACCTCTTCCCTGGGCAAATACAGCTCCTCTGAGTTCATATCCTGGAGAGCGGAATAGCCAGGTCCCAGCAGGGACGGTGACTTCACCTCCCGGTAACGCGTTTCCCTGGCCAGCTGGGAAAGGAGCCCTTGTATCTCCAAAGGAGCTGCCTGGCTTCCCCCACCCAAAGCCTTTCCCAGCTGTTTCCATCCTGGATGGGGCTGGGGGATGCAGTTTTGGCTCTGTGGGGAAGGGGTGTTACCACTTCTCCCAGCCAGGGCAGCTGGGCTGGGCTGCATCACTTTGGGGTAGGAGCCACTACAAACCCACAAATTATTGTGGAGAAGGGGAACAAGCACCATTCATCCCATCCCAGCTGAAATCCTTTTGGGGGCCTGAAACTCAGAGCAGGAGTGTGTGTTTGGCTTTTGCAAGGTGTGAATCCAGCCCCAAAGGGCTCCTGTGATGCTCTTTTCCCCGCTTGGCGTTTGTCCCCTCCATCCCCTGTGGCCATCAAACCTTGGGGTCGAGAGCTGAGAGCTGCACCTTCTTCCCAGCTGTGTGGATGGAGACAGGGTTTCCGATGCTGCTTTTCCTTTCATTGTTCTGGGAGCCTTTGCTTTGAACAAACTGCCTGTTTTTTCCTGCTTTGCTTGTCAGGGGAAGCAGCAGGGGGGAATTGGGGGTTTGGATGGGGGTCCTGGATTGGCTGGGCAAGGGGTGAGTGATCAGTGTCTCTGCTGTGTGGGGATGCTACTCAATGTCTCCCCTGCTGCCAGCCTCTTAAAAAACCTTAAATGTTTGATTTCCCCTGGAAAAAAGACTCCCAGCCTTTTCCAAAGGAGGAAAAAGGCTCCCAGTTGACTCCATGGTCCTGTTGCCCTGTCTCTCTCTGCCTGTGGTGGGCCTCCAGCCCAGCCCAGGGTGGAAGGCAGATCCTTGGATCTCTCAAACTCCTCTGCCTTTGCCATCACCTGCCTTCACCATCATCTCCCATTGTATCTGAACATGTTGCAGGACAGGATTGCTTAAAGAAGGAGATGACAAAGGAGGCCAAGCTGGCAGAGGAGACTCAGCCGAGACAAGTTGGTGACAGGGACAGCTTGGGCTTTGCGTGGCTGTAAGCCCTAAGATTTGGGGCCCCAGCCAGGGGGAAATGGTGACTTGTGCTGAGGTCAGAAATGAGCATTAGGTGCAGGGATACTCACAGCACAGGGGTGCTGTGTCCAGCCCAGGCTGCTGAAACCAGGAGCGGGGCTTGGTGTGACAGCCATCCTGCAGCCTGTGCAGTGCCAGAGCAGGCAGGGCCCTGGTCTGGTCCAGAGTTTGGAATGTTTCTCAAGGGATGAAACTGCCAGTTACTCTGGAGGAGTTGCCAGATGTTGGTGTAGGGACAGTAAGGGGCTCCCAGCTGCTCTCACGTCACTGCCATTTGCGCTCTGTTGATGGGGATCTGCCTCCTTGATTGCAGCTTCCCCATCCCTGCCAGTTAACCCAGTGGCTTTGCCCCCATCACACCAACCCCACAGTGCCTGGCTTGGCAAGGGACCTGTTTGTCAGCGTTGGTGGGGAGCCCATCCTCAGTGATGCTGCGGAGCCTCAGACCCGGCACGGGCTATTTGTGGGCAGGAAGGCACTCGTGGCTTTTGGACACCTGTGGCATTTGGACAGCCATGGCATTTGGGCACAGGGACAGGTAGTCAGCCAGGTATCCCAGGCAGCAGCACCTTGGCAGCCAAATTCACCCACCATCACCACGGGGAATTAGGGGGGCCCCTGTGGGGGAGCTGGGCATAGCGCTGGGCTCAGTGTTTGGGGTGCAGCTGGTGGCTGCTGGAGAGAGCCGGGGTCAGGAGCCCTTGGCACTCACCCAGCCTCTGTTCTGAGCTGGCTGGGCAGCTTGGTTGAGTTTCTTAACATCTCTGTAGCTGAACTCCATCCCTATCAAGGTGAGTGAATCTGTTCTGAACCTATTGGGAAACTGCTCCTGAAGCAGCCGGTCTGCCAGGAGGCTGCACCGGGAGGAGCCGGGTGTGGGTGGCCACAGCGGACGTGCCTGTGGACGGAGAGGCAACAGGGAAGGGTGACTCCTGCGGAAAAGAGATGGACATCACCTCTTTGGGTCTTGACTTTGGCCAAGACAGTGAGTCTGCCCTGAGCCCTGGCATGAACCCACCATATGCTGAGGCAGGGCCACCCCAGGCCTTTATTGGGCAGGTTGGGTGAAGCTGCCACCTCCTGCCACCTCCTGCCACCTCCGCCTCCAGCTCCAGAGGCTGCCACCACCATCGGAGACGGCTGGTGCTCTGTGGGATAGCAGCTGATTAGCTCCTCCAGCTGGTTTATTGGCTTAGTGGTGACAGTCCCCAGGTGGATTTCATTTTCCCAAGAGGGTATGTGCATGCATTTGGTGGGCCCAATGCACACAGTCCCTCTCCCACTGCCCAGGAAAGCAGGATGGTATTCCTGCAGGGCCCTTGTAGGGCTTTCCTGCATGCAGGGTACTCGTAGAAGGCGTTGTAGGGGTGCTCAGGACTGGGTGTTCAGGGACACTCAGGGTGGATGTTGTGGCTGGCAGCACAGGGATGTTCGTGACACTGGGATGCTCAGATCTGCAGCATAGGGAGGCTCATGGCACAGGGGTACTTGCAGCCAGCAGTGTGGGGATGTGATTTCCCAGGACGATGGGATGGCATGGGAGTCTGTGACACAGGACCAGCAGAAAAGGATGTTTTTCCAAGCGTCCCTGGCAAGGAGGTGGATCTCCAGTTACAGATCTGTGTGTCCTGCACAGCAACAAAGCCTTGCAGTGGTGAAGCTCTGCTGTGCCTGCCCTGGGTGGACAAAACCGGCAGGGTGTCACAGCAAAAGAACTGTCCTCTGGAGCCTGACTCCGTATGAGAGCCAGGGCAGGACTCCACGGGATATTTGGGCATTTCCTTCCCCAGCCAAACCCAGGCGAGCGCGTGTCAAGCGCTTCAGAGGGATCCTGTCCGTCTCCAAGACCTCGGGGTGCAGCTCGGGGGTGTCCCGCAGCAGCGGGCTCTCCGTTGGAGGGCAGGGGTGACTCAGGGTGCCCGGTGCGCTGGCACGGGGGTGCTGGGCCGGGCGAGGGCACGCCTGGCTCCGCGCAGCCGGCACAGCCGGCGCCAGCCCAGTGCCTCGGGGGGGTAAATACGGGTTCGTGCCGGGCCGGCTGCCAGCGCGCCGGGTGAGGTGCCCGCCCCGGCCGGACGCTCCCGGGGTGCCCCCTGCGCCCCACGAGGAGCTCAGCCCAGCCCGGCCTCCCCGCCACGGGACCGCAGCCCCGGGGTAACTGAGGCACGGGCAGAGGGGCTGCCCGGAATGCTCCGTGCGGGGATCCAAGGGCCCAGGGCCGCAGCCGGGACGTGCCAGGGACGAGGGTCCCGGCCCGGCTGGTGCTGGGCGGCCGCGCAGCCTTCGCCACGGCCGGCGGCCGGCCCGACATTTGTAAGCAATTTGCCGGAGCGTTCCGGAGGTGCTTCCCGCTGCCGCTTGGCAGCCAGACGCCGCACAGAAGCTCGCTGGCTCCCTCGAGGCCTCGCTCAGGCCCGGCCCTGCGCTGCTGAGCCTCGTCCTGCCCGGGCAGGCGCCGGGGAGCGCGGCGGGGCCGGGGCCGGGGCCGGGACCCCGCGCAGGGGAGCCCACGGCTGGAGTTAACCCTTGGGCTGCACCACTCGGGGTTTTCCCAGGAAATAACCCCTTCAGGGTGTTCTGGGTTCATCTTCCCGGGAAATTAGTGCGCTCCTGGTGGGGAATTGGGGTCGTGGATCAGGCCTGAGAGTGCCCCCGCCCCAGTGCAAACCCGGCGGGGCCGATGATGAGGCTGGGAAGGATCTGGCCACACCATCGCAGGGCTGTAGCTGCATTAACCCTGCAGCCCTTTCCCCAGCCCAGCTTTGCAGCCCCCTGGCCAAAGCTGCGCCTCGGAACAGGCCAGTCTGGGAGGCCTGTGCGATTGGGAATAGCTTGGCCTGGCCTCTGCTGAGCTCCAAAACATCTGTGTGGAAAAGGATGGGTAGCCTGGGCACCAACGGGGAGAAAAGAGGCTGGAGAAATGCAGGGAAAACCTGGGGAATTGGTCAAGAGGAGCACGTGGATGGAATGAGGAAGGGGGATGTAGGGAAATGTCCCATCAGCTGCCTTCCTGTCACCGAGTCCCTGGAGTTGGAGGCTGTGCAGCAGGACGGCACTGGTGGAGGGGTCCCAGCTGCCCAGATGTGCTCTGCTTCCCCTCCATCCCTCCATTCCTCCCCTTTCCTGTGCCTTTATGCTGGGGTACCTAGACACTTTCCCACCCACTCTTCACCTTCCAGCCTTGCTGCAAACCCTCCAGCTCTCCAAGCAGTGATTTACCCAGCTGCAAACCAGGGATGAGCTCTTTCCCTTCCTGCCCAAGGTGGAGCCAAGCATTTAGGAAGACCCCCAAAGGGAATGCTCCTCCTGGCTCTGCTGTTTGTGCCCTGCTGCTTTCTCAGCCACCCACGCCGTGTCCGTGTGGTCCTGCCCTGTGTCCTGACCTGGCTGGGCTGCTGCAGCGGGGAACGAATTTGAGGAATGTTGGCCAGGAAGATGTGGAGCTGACAGCTGCCCGGGAGCAGTCAGGGACAGCCACCGTGTCCTGGGACACCCCAGCCCTGTTTACTGGACCCCACTGGCTGGCTCAGTCCCCTTGAAGGTGGGGTTAGGCACAGGATTTTGGGGTGAGCTCTCCCTCCTCAAATAGTGGGCGTTGCTCAACTCCAGGACCAGCCCCCAGGACCAGGGGCTGTGGAATGTTTCTGCCTCTTTTCGAGGTGCTGGTGCTCATTGGGCATCTCCATCCAGCCCCTCTCTTTTCCCAGCATTGCACTCCCAGTGGTCATCATTTGTGGTCTGCCCATCCTGCCCTGGGTAAGGACCCTTCCTCCTCCTCTTCTTCCTCCTCCCCTTCCCGACCCTTTTCCAGTGGCAGTTTTCAGCGGCAGATGGTGGGAGCAATCCCAGTGGTTATGGTTCTCCAGAACTCAGATCAGAAGTGGCCAATTTACAAGTGAAATGTTATTTTTTCCTGGCTGCTGAGGTCAAGGGAAGAGACTTGTCCTTGATGAAGACCCCAGATCCTGGGCTCTTGGGGCTGGGAGGGAAAAGTGGGAGCTCTGCTGAGTGGTGGCTTTGGGAGCCAGTTCCTTTGGGAAGGCCTGTCGGATTGGTGGCTGAGGCTCAAAGACAAACAGTCCCTGGAAGAGTTAATTAGGGTGATCATGTCCTGATCCCCTCAGCTGTGGCGAGGAGTCACGAGTCCTTCACCAGCAGCCACTCCAAGCCCATTTTGCGTTAATTAGGCTGTTTACAAAACACTGTAAATTGCAGTAATGAACACCCCGGTCCTTGGTTTCCTTTAATTATTCATTTGCATGATGAATGAGCCAGCCCCTCTTCAGCCCATCTTTTGCAGCAGAGGGGCCACACATGGCTTTGTGTGGGATCTGCCATGCAAGGTGGGCAAAGACCTTTCGAGAGAGGGAGAAGAGAAAGGAATTGAGGAGGAGAGGAAGGAAAAGGAGAGGAATCTCCAGTCCCGGAGATCTACCTGGCTGCAAGGAAGGGGGCTCCTTTCCCAAGACCCCGCCACATTAGAGTGAGGTTTGAGCAGCTGTTTCACCCCAGGCTCGGAGCCTGGCACTCGGACTTTGATTTTCTGTAGGAAAAAGCACAGAAACCATTCAAAGCATTTAATCCTCCCTGGCTCGGCGATGGGGCTGCCTGGAAAGGCAGAGGAGGAGCGCTGGTATTTCTTGGCCCCCCACATACCTTCCCCTTTCTTTCCCTTTTGACTTGGCGGATGAATTCCAGAGATGTTAATCCGCTCTCAACCCCTCGGTGAAGAATAAAATGTCCTCTCTGTGTGGGAGGAAGGAATCCATTCGAATTAATTGCGGGAAGGAGCTGGGAGCTGGGGGTGCGTGTGAGGCTGTGCTGAGGGTGGGCTGAGCATCCTCTGCTGCCCAGTGGTCCCTGAACAGGAGGGAGGGATGGGCAGAGGGATAGGGATATCTGAGGTGGCACAATCCTTGGGTCCGCACAGGGGAGGGAGGCCTGGGCAGGGGGATGGGGATATCCAAGGTAGCACAATCCTTGCATTCACAGCTGGAAGCTCCAGCCTCTGCCCTGGCCATAAAAATGCCAACCATGTGGTCTGTGGGCCAGGCCTCAGTGGCAGTGGCAGGCACAGGGAGCGAGTGGGGGGCAGAATGGCCCCACTCAGCAGTTTTGGAGTGTCAGTGCCTATAAAGGGCAGGAAAACGCCGTTCTGCTGAGCCACCCTGGCAGGAGCTGCGGGGTCCGACCCATCCTGGGGGCACACAGAGATGGGCCAGGAGAGATGGAGGGAGGAAAGTGCTGAGCTTGAGCTGGGTCAGCCCGTTGAGGGTTCGTGGAGGTGAACGTGGAGGCAGAGGAGAGTAGAGGAGACACCCCCAGGATGGGCCAGGCGCTGTTCTGCGCGCTGGGAGGTCAGTGTGGCTGTGGGATCGGGTTCCTCTGGGGGCCTGCAGGCTCTGCCTCCTGCCCTGACCTTCGCTTCTTGTCTCTGCAGAGCTCCTGGGATCTGCCAAGCGCCTGAACGTGAACTACCAGGATGCGGATGGGTGAGTGCTCCCCTGGAGGGTGCTGGGTGCTGCTGCCAGCCCGGGTGGGCTCCTCTCCCCAGTATCCAGTCAGTCCTGCGGCTCAGGGTATCCTACAGCTATCCAGGGGAGCTGGAGAACAAACATCCCAGAGCCAAGGCAAGCCCTGCACAGGCAGAGCCAGTGCCTGCCTTGATCTAAGCTGAGGGCTGTGCTCAGTCCATCCTGAAAATCCCTCATAAATCCCTTCTATGTCCCCCTCTGTAGGATTGGGGTTGAATAGGGATGGCAGCGTGTCCAGCCAGTGCCCCTTGTCCCCCTGGCTGAAGCCCAGAGGAGCGCCTGGCTGGCCTCAGCGCCTGCACGTGCTCGTGCCTCTGTTTAATATCCCAAAAGCAAAATCCCATTGTTTTGGGGGGAGTTAGAGAAAGAAAAGATGAGGTTGCCAAGTGACCACAGCATATTTGTGTAGCTCATCACTTCCAAAATCCAAGTACTTAATAAGCTGGGTACTGAGAGTTAAAGAAACCACAAAGGCCCATAAAATAAATAAGCGCATTATTCTTATTGAATTAACTCTGACCTGTCAGTCATTAGCATTGTTTTTATGTGCTGTTGTTGTACCTAATTTCTACATGTTTTCTTTTGGAGGACTCTGTAGGAAGAGGTGTCCATGATGAGTCCTAACAGGCCAGTGGGGGGTTGGGAATGTGCAGGATGGCTCCGTCTTAAAATAATACTGTGCAGATGGAGCTTGATAGAACAAGAATTTAATAATAGAAGCAATGATCTGATTCTGATAAGGCACAGGATTTGTGCTCGGGCAGCGCCAGGAGGGCTGATGGTGGGAACTGGGGTAAAGGGTCTGTTCCCTGCCCGAGGGACACGGGCAGGGCATTGAGTTTGGCTGGGGCACTGGAAGGGGATGATGGGGAGGTGACACACGAGCATGGGGATGGCAGTGTGTCCTGGGAGAGCCACGGTGCTGGTGGTGTCCTCGGCATCACCGTGCTCAGGGCTTGGAGAGGATGGGGTGGGCGAGTGTGGGTTTGTGCAGCCGCCCCAGGGCAGAGTGGGACCCCACAGGGTGGGGTTGGGGGCATTTTGTACCCCCCCACATTCACACTTCGAGGCAGAGGTTTTTCTGTGTCCCAGGGACATGGTGGGTGTACTGGGGAGGGAGCAGCCCTCTCTGCAGTGTTGAGATTTGCACAGGGATTCGGGGATGCCCTGGGACTGCAGATTGTGAGGAGAGCTGTGCTGGACGAGCTGTGTGCCCGGCATTGGGTTTGGACACTGCAGAGCTCCACGCTGGTGCTGTCAGGAGCCCCCCGCGTTCCTTGGAGCAGCACATGGGCTAATCCCTGGTGGCACAGGGACCCCTGGCTTGGCCTTGGCCCTTCACGTGACGGCTCAGGGGGAGTGCCAGGCAGACAGGCCCCTTTCACAGCCCCAAGACACTGGGCTCTTTCATTACCGGCGGCCTCCCACGCTCTGCCGTGGGTTCCTGGCAGCCCCGCTGGCATGGGGAGGGGGCAGAGGGGGCAGGAGTGGCCACGGGGCTGATGTGTCTGCGGGATGCTGTGAGCAGCACTGGGGAGCATGGCTGCTCCATGGAGAGGGGAGATGTGTCTCTCTCCATCCTGCCTGTTTCCCCCATCAGAGGGCAGAGGGTGAGGGACTCCTCTCCCTGGGTTTCCCAAGGTACACAGTGTGCCTGCACCGCTCACCGAGCCCCGGGACACGGACAGCTTGGAGGAATTTACTGATGTTTTGCTGTGGGGAATTTGAGGCACTGGGAGCGGGGAATTGGGGAGGACATAGCCATGAACAGCCAATGACAATCCCAGCCCTCAGCTCATGTCCCCATGCGGGGGGTGGCTGTGGGGACAGCACAGTAGGGCCAGGGGCTGGGCTGAACTGCCTTGTGCTACAGGTTCTCAGCGCTGCACCATGCGGCCCTGGGCGGCAGCCTGGACCTCATCTCGCTGCTGCTGGAGGCACAGGCCACCGTTGACATCAAGGACAGCAATGGTAAGGGGTGACCCCTGGGCACGGCCCCTGCGGCTGCCAGCTCAGCCCCCTGCGCCAGGCCGGGGGCCGTGTCCAGCCCTGCTGAGCCCCGCTGCCCACAGGGATGCGGCCCCTGCACTACGCGGCGTGGCAGGGCCGTGTGGAGCCCGTGCGGGTGCTGCTCCGTGCCGCCGCCTCTGTCAACATGGCCTCGCTGGATGGGCAGATCCCGCTGCACCTCTCGGCGCAGTACGGCCACTACGAGGTGGTAAGTGAGAGCCCAGAGCCACCCACGTGCCCTCCCCAGTGCTCTCTGGGGTTCATGGGTGGGGGAAAACCCCGCCGTGCCGGGTGGGAGGGAGGCAGGGCTGCAGGGTGATGCTGAGCCCCTGCACAACGTTGCTCCCCCGCAGTCAGAGATGCTGCTCCAGCACCAGTCCAACCCCTGCCTCATCAACAAGGCGAAGAAAACCCCGCTGGACTTGGCCTGCGAGTTCGGGCGGCTGAAGGTGGGTGCTGTGGGCTCTGCCCTGCGCCAGGGGCTTCTCTGGGGGCCACTCTGGAGCCCACTGGCTCCCCCGGGAGCAAAGTGCTGGGTCTGGCCACGACTGCTCTCCCTCCACCACGAGACTCAGAGCCTGGCAGGCAGCACCTGCCTCCTCCTGTGGCCAGACACGGCCAGATCCTGAACCTGGGAGCTGTGCGTTCTGCCCCTGACCTCGCAGCAGGGCAGCGTCAGGCTGGGAGAGAAGCCAGGAGTTGTTACTCCTGGCTCTCCAGTCTCTCCCCACCCACCCCAGCTTTGCTCACAGTTAAGTACGGATAGGCTGAGCTGGCTAATCCCAGCAAGCCTGAGCATCCAGCCCTGCTCCAGGTCCCTGGCACATGGGGACAGGGCCACACCATGCTCTGGGAGACCCTGGCCCAGCCAGCACCACTGGGTTGGGCTGGAGTACGGCCAGCCAGACTGTTCTGTGCCCCACCGGGAGGGGACCAGGGGGATATTTCCATTTTTGGAGTATCTATAATGTCTGCAGCTATAAACAGGGCAGTAAAAATAACTCCTCTGTGCCTCTGGGTTGCCCTGAGATGCTGAGAGTCGCTCTGGCCTGGAGAGACTGGAAGTTTTTAGGGCTTGGTCTGAAAAGCCCAATTTATGGGAAGACTATTTCTGGCTGTTGTGACCTTTTACAGCTCCTCACGACAGTGTGGCCATGCCAAGCGCTGTCCAGCTCCAGCCAAGCCTGGGGTTGTGGAGGGAAGGGAGCGGCAGGATGGGGTGTGGCCAAGGATGGGCCCCTCACTGGGAGGGTGCAGGCGGGGGTACCTGCACTCTGTTGCTCACCAGTGTCTCGTGCAGGTGGCCCAGCTGCTGCTGAACAGCCATCTGTGTGTCGCCCTGCTGGAGGGACAATCCAAGGATGCCACTGACCCCAACTACACCACTCCGCTGCACCTGGCAGCCAAGAACGGGCACAAGGAGATCATCAGGTAACTCCCTGCCAGCACGGGGCACTGCCTATGCTGGAAAAACCCCTCAGGGCTTCAGTCACGCTTCCTCCCACACACACCTTCCTCCTGCAGGCTCCAGCCTCTCATCCCCAGAGCAAGTGCAAGGTGTTGTCCGCTTCCTAAACAGCCAAGTGCCTGACCCTGATGCCCATGTCCTGTTGTTCATGCCTCTCCCTCCTTCCTACCAGGCAGCTGCTGAAGGCCGGGATCGAGATCAACAAGCAGACAAAGACAGGCACAGCCCTGCATGAGGCCGCGCTCTACGGCAAAACAGAGGTGGTGCGGCTCCTGCTGGAGGTGAGCACGGTGGGGACAGGGGGACAGTCCCTGGGGGTCACCCAGCACCCCTTCCCTTGGTCCCTTGTCTCCCTTGGGTCTGGTGGCAGGGAGGGATCTGGCCTTGACCACCATGTCTCCTTCCGGGCAGGGTGGCGTCGATGTGAACATCAGGAATACCTACAACCAGACAGCGCTGGACATCGTCAACCAGTTCACCACCTCACACGCCAGCAAGGACATCAAGCAGCTGCTGAGAGGTGAGGTGGGGACGGCACTGAGAGGGGCTCCTTCCCCCTGGGACCTGCCTGGGCTCCCAGTGCTCCTCCTGACCAGCCTAAACCAATGCCAGCATCCCAGTCCCCTCTCACATGTACCCCCCATGCTACATGTGGGGCAGTGTCTGGAGATCGAGTCCTTCCTGCAGTACTGATGTTTTCTTCTCTCCTCTCCTTGCTCTCGCTTTCTCCTTCTGCCCTCCCTGGACTCCTCTCTTTCCTCCCTGCGCTCTGGCACCTTCTTTCTTCCTCTGTCCCTTGCCTTCAGAGGCATCAGGAATCCTGAAGGTCCGAGCTTTGAAGGATTTTTGGAACCTCCATGACCCGACTGCTCTCAATGTCCGAGCAGGGGACGTCATCACGGTGAGGCTGCTCTCTGCTCCCAATTCTCCTGCCCCACCATGGCCCCCGGTACCAGCCCCATCCCTCTTGTCCCATGGCAGGTCCTGGAGCAGCATCCAGATGGCCGATGGAAGGGACACATCCACGACGCTCAGAAAGGCACCGACCGGGTCGGGTACTTCCCCCCCTCCATCGCTGAAGTCATCAGCAAGCGGACAGGTCAGTGGCCATCCTGGGCATGCTGGGGACAGTCCCTGTGTGAAACCTTCCCAGCCTTCCCAGCACCTCCTGTCCAACAGGCCCTGCAGCCCTGGCTCTAGAGGGGAAGGGAAGGACTCAGGGGGTGTGCCATGGGTGGGATACTAATTTGGGCGTTGTGGCTCAGCGCTCCCCCCCTCCCTGCCTCCTGCATGAGCTCTGACCACGCGTGTTTTGTCTTTGAATGCAGGCATGGTTGTCCCCCGCGTGGCACCCGTGCAGCAGCGCCAGGGTCCCCCCGGGGCCCTCCCAGCCCCCCCTGGGGGGCTGCAGCACCTCCCCGATGAGTGTCCACACCCGGCAGCCCCGAGCGGCCCAGCGGCCTTTGGCCACCTCACCCTAACCCGGACGGCCCCAGGCCCTGACAGCTCAGGTCAGGGGAGCGCCTGGGGAGGGAGAGGGGCTGGGGACCTTCCCCTGTTCCCAGCCCTGCCTGGGCAGGGGCACAGGGGGAGACTCTCCTTCCACCTCTCCAGGGGAAGCAGCCACATGAGATGCAGATGCAGGAAAAAGGGAGTTTGGGGATCCCTTAGAGCAGCCCCTTCTCTCCCTGTGTCTCAGCCCTTTGTGTGTCCCTTCCCAGCCCAGGTCACCCTGTCTGTGTTGTGCATGCTGGGAGGCGGGAGGGAACTGGTGCATTGTCTGTGGCCAGAGGGATCTTGTGGGAGACTGTTTCTTACGGGGATCACTGTGTTGGCACACGGGTCCTTGCTGGGGACCTCTGTGCCCCGTGTCACCCCCGATGCCGGTGTGCTGCTGACGGGCTCCCTGCTTGCCCCAAGCAGCAGGAGACAGGAACAGCGTGGGCAGCGAGGGCAGCATCGGCAGCATCCGCAGCGCCGGCAGCGGCCAGAGCACCGAGGGCACCAATGGGCAGAGCACCAGCATCCTCATCGAGAATGCCAGGGTAGGCACCAGCCCCTGCTCCCCTCTGCAGCTTCCCCA
Source organism: Pomatostomus ruficeps (assembly GCA_013400735.1). Taxonomy (NCBI): domain Eukaryota; kingdom Metazoa; phylum Chordata; class Aves; order Passeriformes; family Timaliidae; genus Pomatostomus; species Pomatostomus ruficeps. The sequence goes on along the minus strand of VYZT01031569.1, from coordinate 63,108 downwards.
TGCTGGCTCCGGCTGGAGATGGAGCCCCAGCCCCTTCTCTGCCCCCTCCTAGCAAAGGAGGGGCTGCTGGAGTTGAGTATCCTACACCAAACACCTGCTTGCTGCCAGGGCTCAGCAGGGAGATGCTCCTGGGGGACCGCAGTTGTCCCCCAAAGCACAGCTGGCCTTTCTCATTGGAGCTGGAGGCTCTGGTTGGCAAGACACAGCATCTCCACCATGTGCTGTGTCACCTGAGAGGATAATACAAGGCCCTGGGCCAAATCCTGCCCAGATCTCTTGCTGGGGATCAGCCTGTTGCTGGGTGAAGCTGTGCCCAGCAGCCCAGCATGGGGACCCCCACTCTGCTCCTGGGGGTGTGACAAATCTTGCCTCCAGAGCAGGGTCCTTCCTCCACTCATTCCTCCTCTCCCTCAGCCTCTCCCCTCCACCGGTGACGACCTCCAGCAACACCTTTTGGGATCAGACCCACGCAATGGGACCTCCCCAGCAGGTGAGGGCTGTCCCAACTCCATGGGGCCTTGGGGACAGCTGTCCCCCCAGCCCTAGGGGCTGTTTGCTGTCCAAGTGCCCCTGTGACAGTTCTCCTCTCTCCTTTCTGCCAGGGCCACAGGGCCTCCCGACCCCAGGCAGCTGCCCCCCTGGAGACAGGATCTTCTCTCACCAGTTCCTGCGTCCTGAGCAGCTCCTCGAGGGGAAGGTAGCTGGGACAACTGGGGAATGGTGTGCTGAGTGAGAGGGCCATGTCTGGGGCACTCAGCCCAGCTCTCACTGCACTGGGGACAGAGGGAACTGGGTCTTGAGGACACTGGGGACAAGTGGGTCTTGCCCAGGGAGATCCTGTCACCTTGCCTGGAGCAGCCAGGTCCTTCCAGCCCCTGCAGCCACCATCATGGGCTGTTCTGTCCCATCCTCTCCCCAGGATGCAGAAGCCATTTACAACTGGCTGCGTGAGTTCCAGCTGGAGTCCTACACGGTCAACTTCCTCAACGCCGGCTACGACGTCCCCACCATCAGCCGCATGACCCCGGAGGTGAGGCAGGTCCTTCCCCACCCTGAGCTGCCAGCAGTGGGTACCCACTGCCCCGAGCTCCCTGAGCCACTGCTGACCATGGCCCCACTCTGCTCCTGTTAGGATCTGACAGCCATCGGCGTGACCAAACCAGGCCACAGGAAGAAGATCTCCACGGAAATCGGGCAGCTCAGCATCGCTGAGTGGCTGCCCAACTACATCCCGGTGAGTCCCTGGCTTTGGTGGTCCCTGGGGGTGACTGAGGCTTTGGTCACCCCCTTTTTCCAGGTCTTTTCTCAGAGCTTTCTGACCCCAGGATAGGACAGGATGGGGTCTGTAAGTAAATACACACTGCAGTGGCTTTGACTGCGTTAAAGCACTCAGAGACACCCTAAAATCACAGTCTCCTGGGCAGGGAGGGGATGCTGAAGGTGCTGCCCGTTCCTCGATGCTCATGGCAGCGGCTCTGTGCTCTTTCCAGGCTGACCTGATGGACTGGCTCAGTGCCATCGGGTTGCCCCAGTACCACAAAAAGCTGGTGAACAACGGCTACGACTCCATCACCATCGTGACAGACCTGACGTGGGAGGATCTGCAAGAAATTGGCATCAACAAGCTGGGTGAGTCCCTCCTGCCATGCTGGGGTGGCCCAGGGCAGCCAAGTTTCCCACCCAGGCCCCCACACCCCATTCTCCCTCCGGCTGGGAGGTGCAGGCATGTCCTGAGCACCCGGAAAGGGCAGTTCCTGGCTGTCCCTAAGTACTCTCCCTGGCCAGCTGGAGCGGGGCCCAGCCAGGTAGATGCCAGCAGTAGTTTGTCTCCTCCCATAGGCAGGGTTTGGATAACCCCGAGGCCTTTGCCCCGGTGTGTGACATAACCACTACTCTTCTTGGCCAGGAAACAAAGGCCTTAGGGGCTGGAGCTGACCTAATGTCCCTTTCCTTCCTGCAGGCCACCAGAAGAAGATCATGTTGGCTGTCAAGAAGCTCAGAGACCTCCGCAAAAGCCTCAACCAAGCAGAAGCAACTCTGGCAAGACGCAAAGTGCCTGGTTCCCTGGACATTGTCACCATCGAGTCGCTGGAGAATGGGGAGTGCCAGTCCCCACACACGCCCAAAATGACAACCTTCCAGGACAGCGAGCTCAGCTACGAGCTCCAGACGGCCATGTCCAACAGCTGCCACGAGACACTCGGCATCAAGAGCAGCCAGGGAATGTCACGGAGCCAGGAGAGCATCGGGGTGCGGTCGCGGGGCTCGGGGCACTCGCAGGACAATGTGCTGTCCCGGCGCCTCTCCAGCCCCTCGCAGGAGAGTCTGGGCAGCGGCGAGAGCAGCAGCAGCAGTGGGCAGTCCTGTGCACCCCCCCGCAGCAAGGAGAGCCCGGCCAGCCTGCCGGGCCGGCCCAGCCCTGAGCCCTACGGGAAGCTCGTGTCCCCCGAGGGGCTGAACGGCTTTGCCAACGGTGGCGGGGGCAGCCCTCTCAAGGAGAGGAACCTGCCCGAAGGCACGGATCAGTACGCGCGGCCCGTGGCTCAGAAAGGAGCCGGGACTCCAGCAGTCACTCCCTGTACTCCTCCCCAGACTCCCAGCAAGGGAACAGCCCCCTACGTCTTCATGTACCCACACGTCTCCCTGAAATCCCCAACGGTCCCCTCCGTCCTGGGAGCAGAGCAGCCCAAGGCCCTGGCACACCCATACCCCTCCATCTCCCCTGGACAGAAGAGCAGCCTGCAGACGTCAGCCCAAAAAGGCTTCTCCTACCTGCACAGCCAGTGCGGCCCCACGGAGCCGCCCAGCGCAGCCCCCACGGCCGGGGAGCAGCACAACGGGGGCGAAGGCTTGAAGCACAAGAAGCGCTCGCACAGCCTGAACCGCTACGCACTGTCGGACGGGGAGCACGAGGAGGAGGAGGGGGCCCCCAGCAGCACCCTGGGCTCCTACGCCACGCTGACGCGGCGGCCGGGCCGCAGCCAGATGCCGCGGGCCTGTCTGCAGGCAGACGCCAAGGTGACCCGCAGCCAGTCCTTCGCCATCCGCGCCAAGCGCAAGGGCCCTCCGCCGCCGCCTCCCAAGCGCCTCAGCTCCGTGTCCAGTGCCCTCGCTGCCGAGGCAGACGGCGAGCAGCCCCCCAACCCCGAGCGGCAGCCCGCAGCCCCACAGGACGTGGTTGATGCAGGTGCCACCCCCAGTGATGCCGGCCGTGGCAGGACAGTGAAGAGCCTGGCGGCTGCACTGGAGGGAACACCCGGTGTGAGTCCGTCCAAGCCCCTCCTGGCCCCAAAACCACTGCACCTGACTCAGGACTGTCTCCCCCGGGCAGATATGGGTCAGGAGTCCCACGATAGCAGTGACACCAGCAGTGCCACGCTTTCCGATGGCAGCAGGGACCCCTTTGAGAGCGGCAAACCACGGAGACGGACAGTGAGTGAGCCCAGCGCTCCTAAGACAGAGGTGGCAGGGCAGGGTGAGCGGGAGGATGCCTGCTCAGACACAGAGGAGGAGGCCAAGCCAGGGGTTTCCTCTTCATCATCCCAGAACAGCTCCAGTGAGTGCATCCCCTTTGCAGAAGAAGGCAATTTAACCATCAAACAGCGGCCAAAGCCCAGCGGGCATCCCAAGGCCGACGCGGCCGTGCCGGACACGGAGCCTGGTTCCCAGCCGGCAGAGCCCCAGGGCTCCACTGGGAAGGAGCCAGCAGCCCCCGCTGTGACCAAGGAGCCGCCCGTACTGGAGTTCAACCTCACCGAGTCGGACACGGTGAAGCGCCGGCCGCGCTTCAGGGAGCGGGAGCCGCTGCAGGCGGTGCTGAAGGCGTTCAGCATGGCGGGGCAGGCGGAGGCGGGGGGCACCCCCACACCCCAGTATGCCCAGGCCCAAGCCGTGAGCATCGCGGGCCCCCCCGCCCCAGCACCGGCACCACGGCCCACGCTGGCCGGGGATGCCTTTGACGATGACAGCGTGGAGTTCAGGATTGCTGAGATAGAGAAAAGCATCTTGTCACTGGAGAAAGGGATGAAGAAGGTCCCGAGCCCCACCAAGGCCCCCAGCCCCACTGAGCTGGTCGGCACAGCCGTGCTGAGGACACCGACTCCAGGTATGGGGGCTTGTGGCGCTGTCTCTGAGGGGGTGGTGGAGCTCCCTCCCGTGTCGGTGTGAGGTGAGGAGGACCTGTGCCACCACCTACCGTGAGTCCCCTTCCTTTGCAGATGTCCCTGCCAAGCACACCTCTGTGGCATCCACCAAGCTCGTCTTCTCCGGGCCCAAGACCATCTACCAGCAGGTCCTGCAGCCCTCCCGCCACACCGTTGCTCCCTGGGCGGCCACCGAGGCGGTGCCGGATGTGATCGGGTCCCTGCCCGGTCCCGGCTCGCTGGCGCTGGAAACGGGCAGCAAGGTGTCAGCAAAGCCTTTGGCAGCTGCCCCAGGGGCCACCCTGGCCCAGCAGCGGCTGGAGCAGACCAACTCCAGCCTGGCTGCCACGCTGCAGGCAGCCGAGAAGAAGATCACGGTGGAGGAGGTGGAGAGGTGAGGGAAATGCCGGGGCTGGGCCCCTGGAGGCGGGGATGGGAAGGTCCCAGGGAGGGCAGGAGAAGGGCTGTGCATGGGCACGTCGTGCCTACACCACACACGTTACACGCGCTCAAGGCCAGCTCTGTGCTGAGTTCCTGCTGCTGGGCCGGGTCCAGCCTGGCCAAACCTTCCCCATCAGCACCTGCAGCCTCTGGGCAGTGCTCTGACTCTCTCCCTTTCCTCCCCAGCCACTCTGGGACTGTGCACTCGGCCAAGAACATCTTGGAAGACATCAGCAACATGTTCGACGACCTGGCCGACCAGCTGGACGCAATGCTGGACTGAGGCTTGCTCCCTCCTTCCCCTCCCCGCCTCCGGCTGCTCCACCAGTGCCCCTCGTGATGGGGGAAGAGCGGATCGGGCACCGCGCAGTGCCTGCGGGTCTCTCCAGCTGCCTCTCTCCCCGCACTTTGCACTGCGGCTGGGAACACCGCTGCCCTCCTTGCCCACCCCAGCTCCGTGTCACACGTGCCAGCGTGGCCTTGGGCCAGTTTCCGAGGGGGTCAGGCATTTCCCACCAGACTGGCAGCAGGAGGAGAGCCCAGAGGGGCTGCATATGCAGTCCTGGAGGCCACAGAGAAGCCCTCGCCCCCTTGCACAGAGCTGAGGAGCCTCCACAAGGGACCTTTCTCTTTCCCCACTGCATTGTCGAGTCCTGCCTCTTATTATTTATCCCCTGCCAACAATGTGTCACAGGAGAGACCTCCCCGGGCAGCCGCCACCGAGCTGGCGATTCACTGAGCAGCCCCAGCCCCGGCCAGGCCTGACAGCAGCTAAAAGAGGACAGGGCTTGTCGCGATTTGGCAGCTTGCGGAGCGAGGAGGAACCTTTCTGCTTTATTTGCCACTTTTCCAGATGCGTCAGCGTCAGGCAGCGTGAAATCCAAGTGGATCGAAATCCCTCCAGTGGGACCACAGACCCCTCGAGATGGGGCTGGCACAGCCTCCGGGCAGCGGATGCTCCGCCACGGCCCTGCCGGACATGGGAGCCTTCCTGCCCCTTCCCAGAGCGATGAGGATGGTGATGGCAGTGCCAAAAACCCGGGAATTTGGGCCAGTCCGTCTGGATCGTGCTGCTCAATGGAGTTTGCCCTCTGCCAACACCGTGCCTACGCAAATCCCCACCCTGGTCCTTCCAGAGTGAAGCAGCGATGTGATTCATGCTTTTTAAATTTTTTTTCTCCACTCCCTTATCCCTTTTCTTGGGAGAAAACATTCCCTTTTCCCAGTGCCCCTCCCTGCGGGGAGCTGCTGGCACAAACCCCGCCGCGAGCATTGTTCAACAGTAGCAGCGTTCGGAACGTGATCCTTCCCCGCGGCTCTGGAGCCCGGCGGGGGAGCTGACCCCGATGCACCGGGGGAATTCGGCTGGGGAGCAGCTCCCGCGCTGGATGCGGCCACAGCCCGTGGCTGCAGCGGGGGAACGGCAGCGAGAGCTCCCTGCACCCGGGCGGGAGGAGCGGCTGCATCGCTCCAAGACAGATTTCTCTCGCAGGATCTGCTCAGTAGTGCATGGCTAAATATGTCCAAGAGCCCCGAACTTGGCTCGCGCTCGGCATGCCAAGCAAATGAAAGCATCGGAGCACCAGAAGGGAACCGAAGATTGTGCTGAAGTGCCATTTGCTACAAAAATTCCAAACAAAGGGAAAGAAAAATCCACATATTTCCCTTTTTTTACAAAAAAAACCCAACATCACCAATGCAAAAGGAAACTGGAGGGGGCGGCTGAGAAGGCAGTTGCTTCCCAGTCCTACTGGGAATTTGGCTGGACTGGACTGTGTGCAGCCCCTTGTGCTGTTGCGTGGGAAGGGGAGCAAAGCCCACCTGAACATTCCCGAGGGTCTCCGCTCCTGGGGGCAGCTGTGCTGTGGGCTGGGCAAGCAAGAGGTGCCAGCCTGGTTTCTGGGCTGAAAAACAAAGACAAAAAGCCCTGAAAAAACCTAAAATCCTATCGTTGGCCAGGACTTGAGGTCAGTGTGAGGCAGGTAAGACACTTCTTCCCTGGCTCTGGTTTCTTCCTACACTGAGTGTATCCACTGCCCGTGTCTGAGTGCCACGTCGTGGACACGATGTTTTCAGATAGCTACAACCAGTGGCACTTTATCAAGAGGTTCACCAGAAACCTTTTAAGACTGATTTTTACTCTCACGAGTCCACCTGGGACAAGCCCAGTTATTTTTTTCCCAATGTTGATAAACTGTAAATGTTTTTTTAAAAAAAGGCCAATGTATATATTTTAAATGTGATTTATTATATATATTTACTAACCAGAACTGCAGGTCTTGGGTCAGGGATAAGAGGACACTGGGGTGGAGCTGCCGCTGTCTGAGCCACCTGAGGGCAGCACAACGCTGCTCTCGTTGTCAATAAGGGAATTAAACATTTGATTTTGCAGAAGAATGCCTATTTTTTGAGCTCTAGATCTCTATTTTGAAGCTACTGTATGGTGTGTAAGTTATGTACACTGCAACTGGGACTAACTGACCCCAGCTGCACCTGCTCTGTGCAGCGAGACAGTGAGGGGAAAAAATAGCCTGTGTAATCACCAGACTGACAACAGATTTTAAACCATCTGCTCTGTTTGTGTTAATCATGTGTTTTGTTTTCCACTAACATCCATTAAGACTAAATTCTATTAAACAGTGGGGCATATTTTACCCTTTTGATAGTTTTGCCTGGTTGTGTCCTTTGTGTCAAATCGCACAAGCTTGTCTCCTGCTGCTTGAGGTCCATCGAGGATCAGCTTTATCCTGTCCCTTGAGTGCTCCAGGGCTCCTCAGATAATCCCGTCACCTCCGGTGAGGTTAATGCTCAGTGTGAGTCTCACGGCCACGGCAGTGACACGGTGACAGCGCTGGTGTCCCGGTGTCCCAGTGCCCAGCTCTGCCCATGTGACACCTGCACTATTCCCCCCTCCCTGTGCCAGGCAGAGCATTCCTCCCTCCTCCTGCCTGCTCCGTGTGGCCACTGTCACCCCAGGGCCACTGTCACCCCAGGGCCTTTGCCCAGGACAAGCAGCCCAGGCCTCCTTCTCCCACCACCGCTCGTCTCCAGTGCTCCCAGTGCCTTTTCCAGCTCACCCCGGCCTTCCATCCATCCAGAGGGATTCAAACCGTGCTGCCAGCCCCGACTGAAGCAGCGCCTGGAATCCAGGAAACCACCAGGTAAGCAAACAGTCGGTAGGAAGAGGCGTTCAGAGATGGACAGAGTTCCCCAAAGCTGAGCAGAAACTGGGAAAAAGGCCAGAACTGGATCCCAGGAGCATCAGCCTCTCTGGCTGTGTCCCTACAACAGGAAAATCACACCCTGTGACCCCAGCAGCCACAGACATTTTCACCTCCTTGCTTTGCTGGATGCAAACTCATTCCCGCTCTTGGGTGTGTTATCCAAGACAATCATTTATTGCCATTCATATACTGGATGCTTGTGGGTCTGGGTTTGTTTCTTTTTTTTTTTTTCTTTTTTATACAATTTACAAGTTTTAATACAAATGAAATATTTTTACATACATCCCAAAAAATTTAATATAAAATATACAGCATTTAAAAACATCTTGATGTAGGAAATTTCCTTCTGTAGCCATGCACCCTGACCCTTGGACACTTCGATGGCTGAGGGAAGGGTGGCACGGCAAGACCATCCAAAAGGCTCCATTCATACACTTCAGCTCCCTCCAAGTCTAGCAGGGGAAGGAGGATGCAGGAAAATAAACATTTGTGATCACGCAGAGGAGGAAACCTTGAAGGTGCCTCCTCCAGAGGAAGGTGTGGCCAGCAGGAAGCCCTGGAATCTGCTGCCTTTTATCGCCTACAGCAGTTCATGGCACAGGGCAGGAGCTGAGGTCTGGGTGGGAGGAGAGTTGGGACAGCAGTGAGCAACTCTTGCTGCCTCAGCCTCCAGCTCAGCTCAGCCACGCAGGAGATCATATCCCACTTGTGATCCCAGCCTGGCACCAGGAAGAAAAGCTGATTTCTTAGGGGCCGGGTGTCACACATCTGGAGCTGGCATTTAGTGAATTGAGGCTGAGAAAGGTGCAGCTTGTTCTCCCTGAGCCCTGCAGGTGCCAGGGGAGTGAGGGCACAGTCCAGCCTGGCTGGCAAAGGTGGCAGACACTGCTGTGGTGCAGGGCAGCAGCCCTGTGCTTCCCCAGGGAGCTGCTGGCTCCCTGTCCCACACAATCCTGCCAGCATGGGATCTCCACATCCGTCCCCCAGCTGCAGAACTTGGAACACCTGCAGCTGTCCCCCTCCAGCATCCTCAGTGTGTCCCCAGAGCCCAGGGGCTGGCTGCACCCAGCTCTGCTCCTCTACCAGCCCCACAGCAGGGTGAGGGTATTGCTTAGAGACACTCAGCCGTGTCCGTGCTCTCTGGTTATGCTGAAAAGTGAGGAAGACAAGGTGGAGCAGCAGGGCAGAGCGTGGGGGTTGCAGCCAGCTCCCTGCCTGCCCAGGAGGGACAGCTGCCACGTGTTCATCTCGGGTACCACAGTGGCTGTTACTTCCCAATACTGTAGTGTTAACGTCGGCACCAAGACCAGGGCCAGCATTTACCAGCGTTAGTCAGTGTTTAGAACTGGAGTCAACATCTCCATGAGCTGCAGATATTCTGGCAGCCAGGCCTGTGTGGCCCTTGGCTGTGAGCCCATAGCGGCACCAGTGCTCCCAGTACAGCTGCGGTCCGGTCAGAGCTCAGGAGCTCGTCTGCTGCACTGGGGCAGAGCATGGTTTGCTGCAGCCCTCAGGGGAGGGTTCCCCCAGGCAAACGAAGACACCTCCAGAGAAACACTGAGCAGATGTTGCCCAGGGAGGCTGTGGCCGCCCCATCCCTGGAATTGTTAAAGGTCAGGTTGGACAGGGCTCGGAGCTACCTGGGATGGAGGAAGGTGTCCCTGCCCATGGAAGGGGGTGCAACAAGTTCAGCTTTAAGGCCCCTTCCAACCCAAACCATTCTGTGGTTCTGTGTGAAGGCATTAGCACGGAGGGGAGAGACTTCCCAGCACTATCACAGACAGACATGATTGGGGGTTTCCCTGTGCCGTGGAGAGCAAGCACGGGATGCAGCACAATCCTGGGCCTGGGAAAGGAGCCATCACCAGCTCTGTATTAGTCACAACTGCAAGTTGCAGATAGCCTGCCTGGAAAGACATCCCCTCCCTCTGGGGCGGGATGGGCAGGGCTCAGGCTTTATCTCGAGCTGTGGCTCTCTCAAGCAGGCACGTTCCTGAAGCAGAACAGCAGTTCGGATCACCAACAGGAGAACAGCTACAAAGCCTCTCTGGGGGTTGTTAAGGAAGAAAAAAGCTGGTTCAACAGGGCTGCAGGAAGCTGAGCCATGCTGGCTCCCTGCAGGCAGGCAGAGCTGCCCTCCCTCTGCACCAGACCAGAGGATCACAGACAGCTTTTCCCGAAGCTCTGTCTCATCCCTCGTCGGACACAGCCAGCACACGGCTGTGACAACAACACTAGAGGGCAGAGCTGGCCCAGCCGGCTGTCCAGAGACCCTTCCCACTGTCCCCTCGGGAATGTGAGCTCCCAGCACTCCTGTGACTGTAAGAGGGATGGCTCCTTTGCCCCGGGACACAGGGCAGGGAGGCGGGGAGGGCATGCCCAGGCACGCACACATGGAGAGCAGGCAGAGATGGAAAACCAAAACGGGTTTCAATAGAGATCTCCTGCTTCAGCAGCCCTACTGGTCCCAGATTCTCCTGCCAGGCCCAGGAAACCCATCTGCTCACAAAGAGGAAAGGAGTCGCTTCATTTTAGCATCACCATGATACCAACAAATACCTCTAGTAATAAATAAATAAAGGAAGAGCAGCCTGAACAGGCACCAGAGCTTGCAGGCTCCTGTGAGGGTACCTGGCAGGCTGGGGAGGGGCTGCATACCTGTGGGGGGATCCCTGCCTGGGGCCCCGGGAAGGTGCGGGTGTGGTTTTGCCAGGAGGCTGTCTGGTTTGCATGTGTGAGGGACAACTCCCCGAGCCTTTGGTGCAGCCACCCTCCCGGTGGCTGTTTGGCCCTGGCTCCAGGGAACTCGAGCTGGGTGCTTTTAAAATGGCGAATTCATGCCCAACTTGGTTTCAAACTGCAGCTTCTGCCTCTTTTGGTAACGGACACGGACCCTGGAGAAGAAGAAAGAAAGAGAGTCAGTATGTGGAGGGGTGAAAGGCAAGACTGCCCCATTTCCATCCAAGAGCTGCCAGCCCCAAGAAACAGGGAAACCCTGGCCTGGGCCCTGTGGTAGCTTGGGAGGGGAATCAAATCCAGAGAGAAACAGGGAAACTCAGTCCTACCCCATCCAGCTGAATCCCATCTTCAGGGACACAGCACAAAAACCCTTCCCAGGAACTGAGATGGTGTCTCTATCCCCATCAGGATTCCCTGCAATCCCCGCTGCTTTTCCTCCCCAGCCCATTTCCTGAATCAATGTTCATTAGCGTTGACTCCCAGCTCCGGCTGCTCCCTGTGCTGGGAAGAACAGCCAGTCACTTTGCCTGCTTCATTCTTGGCTTCAGCCACTTCCCGTGAAAACGAGTCCCACAGTCCAGGCTCTGTGTGAAGGCACATTTCCTCTGCCGCGATTCAATGCCTCTCTGTCCTCATGGGACAAGATGGAGAGAACAGCCCTCCCCAGTTCCATACTGGTGCTGCACAGACCTTGGCTGTCTCCCTCCCTTTGGTTTGAGATAAGGAAATTTTGTTCTCCCTTCCTGCCCCCAATCACTGCCACTGCCCTTCTCTGACCCTCCTTCCTCCCCTGCACTTCCTCCCTGGGAGGTGGAACATGGGCCTGCACACAATGGCCAGGTGATTTACACAATGCAATCAGCTCTTCCTTTTTGTTCCCCACCCTGTTCCCTGGGCATCTTTTTTTTTTGCAGCTCAAGGCCAGGGTGGAGGGAGGCTCCAGCCCTTTCTCCCCACCCTCCCAACAACCCCCATACCTGATTTCATGCAGCTTGACAATCTCGTTGATGATAACCACAAGGACCAAGGAAAGAAAACCCAGGAGCCATGAGACCGGCGAGATGGAGACGTGGTTAAAAGTCAAAGAAGAATTGAGGTTTTCCCAGAATTTCAGGTCCAGCACAGTCTGTGCCACTTGCCCCAGCAATCTAAGATTAAAAACAGACACAGCAAATCTCAGCAGACCTGACAAGCTTCCCAGGATCTGCAGATCAGGGTTCAGGCCCAGATGAAACGCTCACAACAGAGACCCTTCACCAGTTCAGTAGTGGAGATAATTGCCATTGATCTCCACCAGCACCAGCAAACTGGTGCTGGAGTGGGCCTGGAACCCTCCTTGCTCCAGCATCCTGGAACACCTCCCAGGGGCCTGGGGTACTCACACAACAGCCACAGTGAGCGTCCACCACCGGTTGGAGAGGGGGCTCTTCTTCCACAGGGGCTTGGTGCGATGGACGTGGGTGATGGATATGAACACTGCAGGGAGAAGGGGATTACTCAGCATCACACGCAGACACAACACTTTACAAGGTACGTCAACCCCTGTTACTCCTAAGGGATATGGGGTTCATGTCCCTGGAACCAACCCTCCATTCGAGGCTCTTTCAGACCAGGCTGAGGGACCTAAAAGTACAGCAACCCCCTCTCTCCAAAGCTGGAGATCAAATCAGGAAGCATTTCTGTTGTACTGGACACCTGCACGTCTCAACACACAACGCTCTGCCCAGCACCATGAGACACGAGGGACAGGGAGCAGAGACCCTTTAGGGTTGTCAGGGAGCAGCTGGACCTACTCGGCCAGGCAATGCCGTGCAGCTGGTGAGGGGCAGCCAGAGCCAGCTCCACACCCCTCCAGAGGGTTTAAAAAGGCTCCCAGCTCTCAGCCACAGCTGCACCAGTGCCCTTTGGGGGAAGGCAATGGGATACTTCACAAAATAGCAGCAGGGATATAAACGCTTTTGAGGCAGGGAATATTTTTGGAGAGCTAGAGGTGCTGCTATGAACTTTCAAGAAAGCAAAAAGGCTTTGGCTCTTCTGGTGAGACTGGACAGAACCAGCACTTCGCCAGGCTGGTAGGAAGCAGAATCAGTTCTGAGGGTGTTGCCTTTAATCTGCCAGGGCAATGTTTAGTGAGACAGGGGGATTTGTGCCTGTGCTGTGAGGCCGCTGCAGTGTCTGCTTCTCTCAGGGAGTTTGTGCTCTCGCATAGGGGGCAAAGAAAGAGACAGGGGATGCAAGTTTTCCCCCAGAGCAGGGAATGGGGTTCTGGGAACAGGGACTTACCTGTGTGTAGAACAATCAGGCCAGCTGTGAGCTTCTGGGCTACCAGGAGAGCGTTGGAAAATGTCCCAAACCAGTCAGGAGCACCATAAGCATTGCTAGGGAATGAGAGACACAGGAAAGAAGTCAACAGTGGGCACTTAACTGTCTGACCTGTTCCCAGCAGGGCCATGTCCTCCTTTAGCAGCTGAGGGCTCTGTGTGTGAGCTCAGGCTCTCCTGGTACCAGGAAGTGACCGTGGGCAGTGATGTAGCTGTCAGGGCTACAGGGAGGGCACTCAGCCCTAGTGGGTCACGGGAGAGGCTGAGGCTTGTTAGAGGATTGGAATCAGTTCTCCTGGGAAAGGGCAAGAGCAGTAGGGATGTGAGTGCCAGGCCCAGTTCCTCACCTGTGCAGCATGATGGAGGAGCAGGCTGTGAGGTTGAGGCTGGTGGCGTTTACCCCTCTGCAGGACTCATGCAGGGTGAACCCGAAGCAGATGAGGCAGGAGCAGATGGTCAGGCTGAATTTCAGCAGGAAGCAGAGCAGGAAGTAGTGCTGAGTCTGTGGATAAGGGAAAGGAAGGAGGATGACATGGGCATGTCACTGGTACAACCTCCTCCCCATGACCCCTCAGAGAATCAGTGGCTGCCAAAGACAAGCAGTAGTAGAGATGAGATGCTGCACTGAGGATCTGCCCTCTGGGCACGCTGGAACAGGGGATTCCCTTCCTGGCTCAGGCCATGGATCAATTTACTGAGCGAGCTGGGAAGGCACAGGGCCTCTGCTATGCATCAACACCGGGACAAAACAGAAGAGAAAAATGCGTGCGCAATTTAAATCTGAGGGGCCACCTACCTTCTTGGGAATGGAAGTCAAGTTTTTTCCTGTTGCCATGGTCATGATGGAGCTGTGGGGAGGCTTGCCCAGGAGCGAGATACTGGAGAAAGGTAAGTTAAGTGTCTCAGTAACGTGTTCAGGCACCAGAGCTATTGTGCTTTTATCTGTGTCTAACACTTGAACCCAAATAACCTACTCAGACTGCTCGTAGCATTGGCACTTATCTTTACATAAGCTGTAAAAGGTGTTATTCATGGCAGGTGCAGACAGAGAGAGAAGTGACCTCCAAATGTATGAGGGAGAAAAAACCACCTGTGGTACCTTGACCCCCACCTGACACCCCAGACTCTCCATCACACAAATGCTCCAGTCACTGTTTCCAAGCACCTTGTCAAAGCAGGTGCTTGGAATAATTCCTGCAGCTTTCTTAGCATGCTGTAGAAGTCAGCTTTCTTTTAGAGTGGGCACAGTGAGGCTGAGGAAGTGGTCTGAGCATCCTGTGGGGGGAGATTCCACCCTGACAGACTCACCTGAGCAGCGGGTAGCAGAAACAGGAGAGCCACACGATGTCTGTGGTACTGAGGATGGGGGGCAGCTGCACCAGGCAGGAGAGGAACTGGACAGAAACAACCCAGAGTGAAGAGCATGAGCAGTGCTAGGACAGACTTGTTACCCAAAATGCTGCTGTCTTCCCCCAAAACGCTGGGATGAGCTGGTACCTGGGCTGCCACCGCACAGCCCCTCCATATGTTTCTGTGGCAGGAGCTCCAGGGGATGCTTTTGTCCAGGGAAAAAGGGTTTGAAAGTAAATGTGTGAGGGTCAGGGAGAAGGGGCAGCACAGGCTGAGATCACAAAGTCTCCATCTGTACTTCCCCAAACACGCTGTGCAAACCTGACTGAAGGCCACGCTCCTCTCTCGAGGCTGCAGCCACCCATATCCACATGAGCCCTCCTTCCCTCTGAGCTCAACACTGTTCCCAGCCAGGCCAGGACTCACCTGAATGACAACCAAGGTCAGCTGGCACTGCAGCAGGAACAGGAAACACTTGCGGATCCCATAGGTTGCATGCCTGGCCTGGAAGGAAGCACAAGCCCTCAGAGCCCTGCTGGGAGCAGCTGCCAGCCAAGGGCAGTTACTGGCAGGCTGGGACAGAACATGTGGCCTGCAGGGGAAGTGGGAGGGGAGAGGATCTGGACACAGTAAAAGCAAAAAGGTCTCTTGCCTCCATGGAGAGGAAAGGCAGAATTTAGCCAAGGGGTAAGGTTGTTTAAGTGCCTGGCTTTTCTGGGGTTACACTTCTCCCTAGCACTGCACTGCTGTCTGGCTAGGGATCCCTGCAAGATTATACTTCATCCAGATGAACAATATTCATGCTGTGTTGCCTCAAGGCACCATTCCCAAACCATCCCCTACACCCTGGCCCAGGAATGCCAGGCAGGAAGATTCTCTGTTGTGCTTCCTGAACAAAGGCCAGGAGACTCAAGCAAAGCTCCGGCTGGCAGCACTGTGGGCACCTCAGGCAGAATGCTCGTGTGAGCTCCTTGCAGAGGGGAGAGCGGATGGCCTGGCTCACCTGCTCTATGAGGCGGATGATGCTGGTGCTCTCCTCCTGGCGGAAGGACATGGAGCAGGGCAGGCTGTTGAGCTGCCCTGAGAGCTGCAGCGGGGTCAGCTCCTCAGAGCCATTGGCCAGGGTGGTGCTGGTGGCATAGCCAAAGGTCTCCCAGGAGCAGCGGGATGGGTAGAGAGGGTCCAGGGCTATACTGCAAGGACAACACAGGGGTGTTGGTGCAAGGCCTCACCCCAGAGGAGAACCTGTGTGTCTGCGTTCCAGCTTGGAAGGTCACACTGCTGTGCCATGCTCTGTATGCCCTGCTCAGGTAGAGACGCCTGAGCTGTGACACGAATTTAGGATCAATCTCCGTAGACTTGCAGTTATTCACAGAGAAATAATGAACGTATTTGGGTTTGTGGCACAAGGTCAACAAACTGGCTGATCCAGAGGGGTATTTCCACTCTTTCACCCAATGGGAAGCATCTCTAATGCCAGCTGGGGCACAACAGTCCTGCATGCAAGAGAGTATCTTCCTTTCAGACACGGAAATACCTCTGTGTCTTTAAACAGACATCCCCATCCAATCCCTCCAGATCTCCCTCGCGGAGACAAATGCAGCTAATAATGGACAGAGCAATGGTGAGCACCTCCCTGCACAATCCACAGGTGTGGTGTGACCATGGCTGGGTCCTTGCCAAGATCAAGGCAGCTGGAGGAGGAATGGACCCTGCCCCACCTGATATCACTTTGCAGGAAGAGGCAGCTGTTCCGAAGGTTGGCAGAGCTCCCCAGACAGCAGGTCACCTCCCCGTACTCCTGCATGATCTTGATCATCTCACACATGGCTGCAGAGGGACAGAAGGAGCAACAGTGTGTTATGTTATTATGCACACAAAAATGGAGTGTTTCACACCCTTTCCAATCTGGATAACAAACAGATCTTTTAAAACTGCCCCATTTGATACTCGCCAGTCGTGTACACACTGGAAACTGTGACCAGAGGTACTAAAATGCCAAATCATAATGATGCTCCACACTTTTACTGGAGACTTGGCAGGTATTAGCCAGCTGAGCACTCAGCCCCTCTCTTAGATAAAGTAATACTTCAGAGAGAGAGAGAGAAATTTTGTCCTTTTTGTTTTCTGCAATCAAAAACTGCAAAGCAGCAGAAGGTGTCAAAAGGAACTGCCAGGGAAAAATTCTTCTGGGAAGTGATTCCTGAGTTATATGAGTTGTGAGCAGAGATCAAAGTCTCCTGGTACACTGATAACACTTATTTAATGAAAGGCAGTAGCATTTTTGGATGTTTGCTTTTGTGTCTCTTATGAATGCAAATTGAAAGGAGTGGTTCTCAGCCCAATTCAGTAGCTGGGCAACAGCTGCACTAAAATTAAGTTAACACCTGGCTTCTCACAGGTAGCAACAGAGGGTAATTAATATCAATCTGTCCTTCTAGATTTCTGGAATGTATCCCCTTCCCTTCACCCATGTCCACAGTTGGATGAGCCAGACCAAGGAGCTGGGGAAGGAATTCATGGACAGGAGCAGGAAAGGCCACTTACTCTCTGGGGTGCAGTCTGTGAACAGGGGCACCAGCAAAGGCACGTTGTCAATACTTCGCAGGTGGGGTCTCACCTGGTGGATCCCCCGGGGCAGTTTGGCCTGAAAGAGAGAAAGGCCAGATTAAGCAGGGAGCGTGAGGGAGAGGCATGTCAGAGGAAACTGCTGAAATGAGAATGATGATTCCTAGAACTATGCAACTTCAAGATCAGATACAAATTCCTGTTCCTGCAGACAGAACTGGCTTTCCCAAGCCACTGTCAGAAGTTTTCTGATGAAGTTCTACACTGATCTGCCGAATTGCCTGTGTTTGCCCTCAGGGTTTGTAAGGTCAGTGTGACAAACCTGTGCTCAAGGATTTCTAAGGACTTTTGGCCTGTGTGGAGAGTCTAGTCAGGCACATCTGCTGTCTCCCAGCAATTGGATCTATTTCAATTGCAGCCACATGAACCTGCAGCAAGGCAAGAAGGCTTCTTGCCTTCTAAAACCAGGTCTAATAGATTTTTTTTTAATCTGTATCTCTGATATTGCTGTAATCTCCGCTGAGCATGTGTGAGGTCTTTATGAAGCAGGAAGGGCTTGTCTCACACTCTGGCCACTGGGCAGCACCAGTCTGTGGCTCACAGCTGGAGGAGAGAGAGAGTTTCTTCTGTCTGCATGGGAAGCGGGGATGTTCCCACTCCCTGCCCAGCCCATGGGACCCAGAGGAACTAAGCTGCAGCTCTCAAGTTACCCCATGTGTGGTAACCTCCATTCCTGAACTCCAAAGCAAAGAGCTGTTCAGCAAAAGTAACTGAGAGAATCCCAAACTTCCCAGGCTCTAGATACCAAGCTGGAAGAGGGTGAGGGAAACCAGGAGTCCCAATGTAAACCAGTCAATCTGCTTCGAGGAGGAATTTCCTCTGGAAGTAATGAGGTGACACTCCTGACCACGACAACAGTACAAGGAGTAGAGGGAAAGGCGCCCTCACCCTGTTACAGTCCTCCAGGAAGCTGGGGATATCACTGTCTGTTGGCTGGAAGCTGATGAGATCCGAGTGCCCTTCCTCTTCCATCAGCAGGAGCCCCTCCACATCATCTCGAGAAACTGGAGCAGAGAGAAGCAGCATAAACAATAATCACAAACCTGCCTCTGCTACCCCTGTGCCACCCACGTGGGACACGCACGTGGCGCTGCAGAAGCCAGCAAACGTGAGGCCTGATTTTTCTGGGTTAGCAACACTCAGATCTCCCACTCAGTCATCTAAAATGCAGTATTTTTAGATGACTAATCTGTTCAGAGGTAGATATGTGAGCCTAGTCTCTGCTCTTTTGAGACATGATACTTTATCTGTTCTGCTGTCCTTCTAGGGGAAGAGAATAAAGAAATCCCAGCTGACAGGCAAGGGACCTTCAGTGGCTTCACCAGGGCCCCAGCAAGAACCAGAAGGACTCATGAGCACATAAATTCATGGCAGCTGGTGCACAGAAGGATGTCTGTTTCCAAGAACTTGGTACTGGCTGGCTAGAAAGGCTATAAATGTAAAGTGCTGTCACTTACACACACACACACACCTGAGGCCCATCCAGTTTTGTGCTCAAAGCTCTGATGGATCAGGTGTCTGGTGTGGACACAGGAACCCATGAATGGGTTTAAAAGAACCATCCAGGAAAAACATGGCATTCAGAGTGGCCAAGGCACAGTTCTCACCCTGGTGGAGGTCATCGTGCAGGGAGCCAGCGTGGCTGGGGCTGGAGGGGGGGATCTCTGAGCCAGGCACGTCACCATTGGGTGTTAAGGATATGTGGCAGTTCCAGCCAGTCTCCAGGCCCATTTTCTCAGCAAACACCTGTGGGTGAGCAGACAAAGGGTTTTAGGGTGGCTGCCCAGGCCAGAGCACTGCAGACTGACGCCATACTGGAGCACAGGTACCTTCTGGACTCATTAGTGGGCTGAATCAGATTAACCTTAGATTGCACTGGAGCTAAACTCTCCAGTCAGACAACCAGGGGCCGTGCAAGGTCAGGGGGTTCAGCAAAGACAGCTTACCTTGCTTTTGAGCTCATCTTCCAGGGAGAAGTAGACAAAACGAATGCAGGCATTGACCAATCCATCAATGAGGCGGACAATGTCAAGGCGGGCCTGATACTGAGACGAGACCATTCCCATGAAGATCTGTCCACTCAGAGCCTGGATACAGTCTTCCTTCTCCATCACTTCCCCAATCCCTTCTTCAGGCATGCAAACAACACGCAATCACATTGACACATGAGGGGCCACGTGTGCATCAGACAGAGGCCACGTGGCGGGGAGGCCACCAAGGTGACACCCAAGGACATGGTATCCAGACACAGAAATGTGCAGGAACACAAACACAGGAGAAAAGATGAAGAGACGTCCATTTGTCCCAGCATACCCAGTCACAGAAGTGGTTTGAGGACATCCCCACATACGAGACCAAGAACACAAGTGGGAAACAGCAAGCGTGAAAAGGAAAAAGATAAAACAGAAGGCAGGGATCAGTCACGAGGAATTTGGGTAGAAAGGTCAAGGATGTGTGCTGCAAAATGTTCACATATGCATTTTAAACACATCCTACTGTGCTTAAACAACATGGTGAGTCTAGCTGAGGCACAGTGGCATCAGAGCACGAGGGGCTGATGCAAAGGAACTGAATCATGTTCCCTGCAGACACTTCCAAAGAGCTGGCAAAGGCTCTTTGACAGGGTTCCTTCACCATCACCACGTCAGCCTGTGGTGAATGGGGGCTGGATGCAGCATGAAGAACAAAATAATAAAACACTTCACACAGTTGCAAGGCTTGCCACAGGTGGGACTCAAGTGTTCTCAGTCACAACTGTCCCCAGCTGCTGGAAACCCCACCAGTCACATTTTACAGAATGGGAGACCAAGGCAGAAAAAGGTTAAGACTGGTTTTCCAAAGAGCCTCCTGGGTTTATGTAATGGTATGTGCTTCTTTCTCAGTTTCCACTGTGGTTCTGAAGGACATGTACAGTTCATCTACCGGGAATCAGTTCCTTCAGTACAGCAACAAAATCCATCAAGGGATAATAGTTGCATAGCACCACACACTCCATTCCTTTGAAAAGCCCACCACGCGATCTTCATAAAATCAGACAAATAGCAAACCAAGTACTGAAATACCCCGAAGTCTTGACTCTCAGTAGCCTGCTTTAGAAACAGACTTCCCACAAGGAGAAGAATTTCTCTGCAAGCTTCAATAACTTAACTAGAAATACCCCTACCAGCTGCCACACCGTTACTTCCTCTGAAAATGCATCTACTTCAGAAACCCTTCCTTCCAAATTTCCATCTGCTGCTCTGAATAACAATGTCCTTACAGCCCCAGACTGATCAGACCCAGCCCCTGGGCCAGCAGCAGACCTGGTTACAGCCAGGACTGAAGACACACGTACCATCTGAGCTCCAGCTATTCCTCCTGCTGCTCTGTTTGATGGGAGTGGTCCCGGGGAGGTCGCAGCACGTGAAGATCGCGCTCTGCCCCGGCACCTGCACCAGCTCTATGCACTTGCCATTGAGCTGGGAGGACAAGGCACAGTGCATTGGCTTGTATGCGAAGGCAGAGCAGTATCCTGACAGGCAGGCTCGCTGGTAGAAATCCAGCACCTTCTTCCTATGTGGAAGAGAGAAAAAATAGGCAAATTAGCAAAAATGTGTCACATTTCTGACAATGTATGCTGTTGCTCCACGTATTTGGAAAAATGTCTCCCACAAGTGGTTAGACAGCCTGAAGAAGCCTTTCCCTACTGTTCCTGCATTCTCCAAGCTGCAGGCACTGCAGGGCAACAAGAACACATATTCCAACAGGGGCAGTGGTGAATGTTTCTGTTTGCTCATCAGATTGATGGGTATGAACACAGAGCTCTTAGAATACGTTTATTAGTATAATATGCTCTACATGGCTGCCAGATGACTCCAAGAAAGTTCACTGCATGACAGCAGAAGCTTAATTCATCAGACATAATTTATCTGTAGGGAGATAAACACCAAGGAGGGAAGTGACAACTCTGACAACAGGATCTGTGGCAGAGAGTTGCAGTAGCAGACTTTTCTCCTATCCCCTTTCAGAGTCTGGGTCCTGGGAGCTGTATTTAGTCAATATTCAGACACTGAAATAAGGTAAAGTTTCTTCTCTAAGTTGAATTCACAAAGGTAACGAATTAGACTAATACATCAGATTTTTCATTTGCTTGTAGCACAACCAATATTCTGAAAAGGATCAGTGGGAGTTTTCTCACACCTGAGGGCAAGCCGATTTAGAAGAACAATGTGAAAAGTCAGTGAAACTAAACATTACTGGTCTGCTGTGCCAACAGGAACAGCAATTCAGCCTTGTAGATGAAAATGCAGCACACGCTGTCAGGTACTGCAGCAGGACTCCAAGGGTGACGCATTGTGTGGACTGGTCCAGGCACAATTGATCATTTTGTATTTCATGTAAGACACCACATTTTTCTTGAAAACCAAAAAATTCTCTGCCACCAGCATGACCTGATTATAATTCTGTTCTACTACACAGTACAGTCAGAATCCACTTACAAGAGGACAAAATCACAACAGATACAACAAGAAGCAGATTGCTCTTACAGTCCAACTGAATGCCTGTTGCTATCTAATCTCTTACACTGCCATAATAATAACAATTAATTGCAAGCAGAGATGGCTCATGTCCATAACCTACTTGAAGCTCTTAAAAAGCTTAACAAGGACCATAAAAAGAATTTTAACAGAGTGACCAGGTCCCCTCTGCATTTTGTCTGCAGCTCCTGAATGCTCCAAATGAGAAAGCTGCCCACCTGTCAGAGCCAGAGAGGGGGTAGATATCGGTACCATCCCAAAAGTCAGTGCAGGCCTCAAGGATGATGTCAGCTGTCCCGTGAGAAAACATCTGCTCAGTGCCTGAAGTGTAGGAGAACAATGAGTCAGCATCACACGCACAGCTCCCAGGAAAGGGATATCACACCAACTGCTCCCTTACTGGCTAAAACATCAGTGTTCCCACAAAATGCTTTGATGCATTTCAGATATCCCCTTTTCCTCTGCTGAAAGTCTCCAAGGTCCATCAAGAAATGATTCAGGACTGATGATGCACCCGCAGCTGCCCTTTGTCTAACTGTGGGTTCAAACAGGGCTGTGATAAAATGCGACCTATATAGTCCCTTCCTATTCTCCCCTCACCCTGTGTATCAATCCTGCTCCTATAAAGGTGGGATAATATCCTGCTCCTGCATCCCACAGAGCAGAAGAAGAGAAATTCCTTTGTGCCTCTTGTCATGAAAGTACAAGCAGCCGTGATGAGCCTATGGGGATCAAAGCCTGCCTACGCTGCAAAGTGCATTCGTATTTAGGCCAGACGTGGAACTAAAGGGTAAGAGCTATTCTTGAATACTTTTCATTCAAGTAGCAGAAGATAATTTGACAGTGTGACCTGCCAGATAACAGCCTGTTTCACATTTTCACCCTGAAAATGTGTTAAATCAGGATGGGTTAAAAGTTCAACATAACAGACTCTAAAAAAGTAACTCATGTTGTCTTTAGGGAAGAACTGAAAATCAATGGACACCACAGCTTGCCCTGTTTTTCTTTCCCTATTTTCGTCTTTAATACAGACTCAAAATCTCTTATTCCCTCTTGTAGACAGAGGTGTTAAAAAGTTTTTCTCAGAGGTGTGTGACATCACTGATGCAGGTTCCAGGCACAGGACACAAGTTCAAGGACGTGGGGCTGCCTCCCCTCCTGCTCCCTCTCATTTGTATGACCCATTAACATTTCCTGCACGTAGAGTCTCCCTTCCCTCCTCCAGCTGCTCTTTGACTTTGCCCCCAACAGCTTCAAAGCTGAGCTAATGAAAAAAAAAACCAAAAAAACCACTGCCAAGAAAAATGAGCCCAAAGGCTCCTTGCAGGCATTGTTGCTGACTGCTAATGCTCACACTGGCTGGTGAAATCCAGAGCCAAGAATATTCCCTCAACACAAACCAGGCAGGGACCTTCAGGAACACCGGAGGATTTTCCAAAACATAGCAGCTCTCTGCTTTTGCTATAAATAGTCATCCCAAGCCAAGTTTATCAGCATAACAAACCTCCAAGAGGAATAAGAGCTGTGTGTGAAAGAAGGAGCCTGTCTCAGGGACACAAAGGAGCACTTGTGCGGAGCTCTGGTTAATTTTATTGTATAAACACCTAATCCTTCCCACCTTGCTCCTAAGGTCAGATAGTCCTTGCAAGGAAAGAGGGAACAAGAGATGTTTATCCATGCAAAACCCATGTCCTGGACACACAGCAAGAGTTTGAAATGACCATGTGCACAGATGTACCCACGTTCATGCCTGACAGCAACTGGAATCCACTTCCCATTCATTCCCACCAGAATCCCACACCACAGCCCTGCAGAGGGGAAAGGGGCAGTGACTGCAGACACTGTAAACTGCAAGGAGTTCACTGAGCTGTCCTTGCCAGTAAAATGAGCTCAGCCCTTCCCCTTCCCAAATCATGAACTCTCAGGCCAGGATTTCTCTGGCAAAAGGGGAAAAAAATGATGAATAGGGCAGGGAGTATGACCAGCCATTCATGGCTGCTGGGACTCGTTAGGAAGAACCAAACTGCTCCAGCTGAGCCAGTGAGACAGAGCAAAATGAGTGGGGCAGTGCAGCTCCAGCGAGGGAAGACAGAGGTGGAATCGAGCTGTTTTACTCTGCGGAAGATGCCGGTGAGCCCCTCATCTCCATGTGGTTACTATGGATCTGGGAGGAACACTGCCAGATGGTGAGACACGTATTTCAATGGAATAGTAAGGGAATATACAGATAAGCTGCCTCCTATTCCTGCTACAGCTGTAGAATTTATTATGTATCTCCCTTGACTGCAGCATGTCATGGGAGTGGGTGGATTCCGAGATTTATTCACAAATAATGTGTGGAGAGAGGTAAGGTATGATCATCTGGTCTGACTTCTGCATAAACAGAGCCATTTCACTTCACCCAATGTTATCTGCACAATCCAGTATTTCTGCCTCTAAAATGAAAACAGTTTAGGAAGTTTCAAGGGACAAGACTATTGTGTGAGAGGTATTCCAATGGTTAACTAAACTCAACTGGCAAAATTCCTCTTAGAATTTACTCTAGACAGCATAATCCAGGTCACACATATTCGTCTGAGCTCCAAACTCTAACCTAAACGGTTTAAAAGTGAGGATAAGGAGTTGAAATGAGGAAACATTAAAGGTTTTTTCTCTACACTGAAAATCTCAGCATCAAAATAATTCCTGCTTACAAAGGCAAGATAGCAGCAATCAGAAGAAATGAAAAAGCTCCTTCCCAGACAAAGATAAAAATTTATGAAGAAGTGGGGGAGAGAAGACGGTTAACCTGGTAAAACTCTGGCCAGCACAATGATCATATTTCAGACTCAATACTGAACATATGTCAACTCCAGAGAGCCAAGTTCAGTCAATTTAAGGAATTACAAAGAGACTAAGAGCTCTGACAGGCAAGCTGTTAAACCTTTCCGAGGTGCTTTAAGACCTCAACCAGCTGTACATCCTTTCCATCCTCGCCCATTCCTATGAGAGTAGGAAGGAGTAGAAGGAGTGGAGAAGTCTGCATGGCTTCAGGAGTTACATTCATGGTCACTGTGAGTTTGAATGGGATTTTTGTGATTTCATTTTAGTATGCAATACAGGAATGTGCAATGTAATACACTAGACAACTCAAAAAGATAATAGTTTATGATTTATCAGAAGATGAGCATTATTAACTAAAACCCAGAGTGATATTCAGCCCTGTGCAGTATTAGTTCCACTACCATCATGAAGGCTATTAAAAACCCTATAAACCCATGCCATGCTCTGCACTGCCATTTGGTCCCAGAAAACAGGTCTACCATGTGCTATATAAGATATTTTGAAAAAACTATTTATGATTCTGGAGTGAGTCAAGGCTGGGAAGAATTCGCCCACTCAGTGTACCCCAGATGATCACGGAGGTTTGTTAACCATGTCTGCACTGGCCATGGGCACAGCAGGGCCATCACCCCACAGGGACTCCAGCCTCTTCCAGCCTGACATTTTCTGGGCTCTCTCTGAGGAAAAGCTCCCCCTGTGCCAAGTGGATGCCCAGAGAAAGAGGCAGCCTTACTGGTAGTGGTGTCCTTCACAAACAGGTTAATCATGTGGCTCAGGGGCGGTCTCCTCTTGGTGATGGATGAAAGCTTCCCCAGGATGGTTTCCTTAACCATCTCATCACTTGGCAAACGGTACAAAGCCAAATAGTTCTCCTGCTTGAAAAGATCTTTAGCACCTGGTGTGAAACCTGAAACATGAACACAAGGAGGAGGAAAATCAGGCTCTAATCAATGCAAAAGTCCCTTCTCCTGCTTCTGTGCCACCCACTTTGTCTGTGCTCATTCTGACACCTCCCCAGCAGCTGACAGGTGACCTGTGCTCACTGTGCATCTACGTAAACATGGCTCAAGATCCAGGATGAAAAACACTCAAAAGATTCGTAATTACAGTGTTCATGCTCTTGTTCACTGAAGAGAGTAACTGTGACATTGCAGGACAGGCACAGAAGTGAATTCAAGTTTCCAGGTTTTAATCCTAGTGTCACCTCTAACCTCTTACCTCCCCTGTGCCTGCATTTTTCCGTCTATAAAATGAGCTGAGGTACATCATTTATCCCCAAATTCCCTGTTAAGCCCTATTGCAAAGACAGGACAGATCTCTGTTCATTAGCAGGTACTCTTTGTCTCCTGATGAGACTGGCAGACTCACACCAGAAGAATACGAAGCCTAGCCAGGGCTGGCTGGCACTAGCCTTGATGACATTTGTTCCTTGGATAGCACTGACAATGTCAGAACTTGCCAAAAGCCATCTCTTTAATAAACTCTTTTGGCAACCAAACAACAACAGTCAGCTCTGCATTTTCACCTCCTCAGCAAACGGGACTGGGGAAATATTCTTGTGCTCTCTAAGGATTAAGTGTCTATTGACAGCTCTGATTTCTCTGTGTCTGCTCATCCAGTTCCTCCTCACCTATCAGCCTGGCAAGCTCACAGAGGCCCCAGGGCACGTGGACAGGCAGCACGGCATTGTGAGTCTCCTGCAGGGCGATGTTGCAGAGGTGGTCGGAGAAGCGGCACAGCCGCTCGGTCACGCCGGCGTTGCACAGGTTGAGCAGCACGTTCAGGCCCAGGGGCTTGAGGGAATTCAGGTGCATGTGCCAGTTGGAGTCATCAAACTGGATGCAGGAGGGGTTCTGCTGGTCTTGGGACAGGCTGAGCATCTCCAGGTGGTAGTCACACACAAAGTCTTCAGCCTCGCAAGCCAATACCTCGCTGTCCCCAGCAACCTGGTTCAACAGGCAGAGACATTCTAGTTGGTTACAATGAGTACAGCTTGAGCCTGGAGTCCTGCAGGGAACTCCCAGTTAAATTCCTCAAAACTGGGGACTCTGTAGGTTTGAGTCTGTGTTACAGCTCCACAAAAGCCTACTTGTGTGCCCCTCCAGCATGTCTTACCTGAGTATGTTCCTCCTCTCCACCCTCCGTGTCCTTGCTAAAGCTCACGTTGGATCCCGAGGGATGTTTGCTTCTGCTGTTTGGCTTTCGGTGGGCAGAGGCTTCAGGAGCCTTTGGAGCATCACCAGACCAGTTGCTCCTCTCTTGTTCATTGGCCATGTGCACTGTGTCTGCCAAGGGGCCAGAGAGCAAAGCATCTCTTTCATGGGGCTGTGGGAGACCAACAGAGCGAAGGGTGGTGATTCAGTGGTTGAACACAAGGCACTGCTGATTCACCTGCTGCTTTAGGACTCCTGTAGAAAACGATCCTTGCTGCTTCTTCATCTTTTAAGCAAAGAATTACGGCACAGGACTTCTCTACGAGGCCCCTCTACGATATCACATTGTGTGTCCATCAAACTGTGATTGCGGCCAACACACTCCGTTACAGATCATGGATCACTCACCTCATCTTCCATCTCAGGATGGCAGAAGGACCGTGTGGAGAGCTCGTCAGTCAGATCCTCGTGGCTGTCGTGAGGGGGTTCCACCTTCCCACTGAAGAACAGAACAGTCTCTGGGCTGGGGTTTGGCCAGGAAAGAATCCCCTGCTTGTCTACACAGCAGAGCACCTAGAACGTCCCACAACACCACAAAGAAAGCAAAATCTTAGTGAAAACGTCTCAGTGTTCATGCACAGTTGTAAATATCATGAATTTAATAAACACATGGGAGGATAGACAAGTCTCTCCTTCACCAACTTGCTTAAGAAACTGCACCTAATAACAGTCCAAGAAATCCAATAATTCCTTGCTCCAACAAGATTGATGGGTTGTTTAACACCAATTTTACTTCAGGATATTACAAAACTAGGCAAGAAGACCGAGGGAAGGAAGCAACTACTCAACCTGTTTCACCAGCTAGTACCTTACTAGGACCCAAACCAGCTGGTTCTTGCACAGGAATCAAGAGGGTAGTTTGACAAGAATTAGAGCTGGAAAATACAGACATCCTGTCAGATGTCACAGAGTATCTCAAACCATTGTTTTAACCTGTAAATGTGCTTGGACTTGACAAGACAGTTATAAACTCCTCTAAAAAGACAGGTGCCTGAAGGGTTTCTAATTCCAGCACAGTGAACTGATTGCAAACAGTCTGTGCTCGGGGAAGGACGACATGAACGATACAAATGAAGCATCCTCACAGGGCTCCTCTTTCTGACAACCCAGCAATACTCACAGTGACAGATCCCAGACTGTGGAGCAAGCTGGAAGTGAAGCTCAGAGTTGGGGATTTGCCTTTTAAAACACAGAGGAAGTGGCTCCAGATACAGCGTATCATTTCCTGACGAGGGAAGCAGAGGACATCAGCCAGTCAGAGACTCATTCAGTGGAAGATGAAGGCAGAGAAGGAAAAAAGGGAGTATGACATTACCTGCTTTCCCTTTCAACACAGGGGTACACTGTAAGAGAGACATGAGTCTCTGTGGGAACCTGTTACCTGACACAGTGCTGGTGTTCCCAAGGGAAAAGCACTTCTTCCCCTTTCCACTGACTGCTAACAGTCAGTCTGATTGTTGAACTGAGAAATACACTGAAACTACCTCTGTCTGCCCAAAAACACAGGAAGGAATTCTGAAGGGAGCTCATTTTGAGTGAATCAGTTGTCACCTCTGAGTGTTTGTTTTCCTGAAGTAATTCAAGCCCTTGGATTACGGAGTTTGAGGCCTTTGGTTTCCCACCACCACGCTGCAAATCGGGTAAAGGATGGAGTCCCTGTGGTGAGGTGACTTGCCCAAGGTTACTTACTGAGGCAGTGACAACATCAGAAATAAAGCCAAGGGGCTCTGACTACTCCACCATTACAAAGGAATCGTAATGAAATGGAAAGAAGGGGATATTTTTCAGAATTAAAATGTCCAGTTGGCACCCTTCATTTTCCAAACAAACGTGTTCCAGGGGGAGTCTGGATGGCAGCAATCAATCCAAGCACCAGAGCTGTGTGTTTTCCTCTGTGCAATCCTAAAGCCAGCAAAACCAGGATTGAATTACTGTGTTATTTTACTGCTTTTCAGCTGTTATTCTGGAATACTGTCACTGCAGAGCACTTCCCCCAAAGCTCCTCAAATCATGTTCCCTGGATCCTAATGGTTAGTACAGCAGTACAACTGCAAAAAGAACCAGAGCTATCACCAAGAGAAAAAAGCTCTCATTTAAACCAGTTTCTCCTAAGCAAAAATGTGACAAAAGGAAGGAAGCAGATCTTCTCAACAAGGTTGGTCAGCTGAAATCACTCCCATCTAATACCTGAAAAACATATCAGCTAAAGGATGAACTGGCACAGAAAGGCACCACATATTCAACAAAGGAAACACGTGTGTATGCACCCATGTGCATTCCTCTGAGTGACTGGGAGCAAGGAGACAGGAATTGATTCTTATGATATCTGGGGATTTTTAATCACTCCTGCAGTCCATCTGCCTCCTTATGGAAAGGGGAATCTTAATGCCAGATTAGACACAGAAGTATCTTTCCTCTACCCACCTGTTTAATCTGGATGATGCAATTTATGGAGTGGCCAGAGCAGTTCCTTCCCCGGAAAAAGGGCTCCTGAATGTTTAATTGCCCCAGCTTTGGAAGCAGCAGTAATGTGCTTAAGTCTGATAAGGAGCCTATGGAACCGGATTTTAAAAGGCCTGAACATCCCGTGATCCCCTCTGCAGTTTGGTCTGGGTGCTGACCACCATTCCCTCTGGGTTTTAGTTTTGACTTGAACTAGGTTTTTTCTGGTACAAGCAAAATACTTCCCTTCTTTCAGACACACACCATAAAAAGTTTATTTCATTTCTGGAACAGGAGTTGAAAGAGGTACTGTCTTCAGGACAGAAAACGTTGATTTGAAACCATTTGCAATATTCAGAAAAGCACAACCGGACTCGGTGTCGAGGTCACCTCAATCTCTGGTCAGCAGAGCAGTATTTACATGGGGAGGTGGAAGGGAAAGACATGCAACCTGCATGCACAGCAAATTAAAGCAACAAATGAGTGACAACGGACAACTGACACAAGTAAAATGGGTCTAGCAACAAGCAGGAGATCGAATAGGAAGGGAAAGGATATCATGAAGTTCTGCAGTGAAGATGGAGGAAAACAATTCATAATAATAGTACCTGAGAAGATACCATCTCTGTGTAGCTGCTGAGAGTGTCCTCTGAAAACTTAGCAAGCTGCAGCAAGAGAAGAGACCAGTTACTATAATTGTGCTCAGAAATGTGCCATGAGGAACATCCTTCCCTCAGGATGTGCCTTCAGGGAGGAGAAAGCAGGAGTCCTGCTCTGCGGGAATCACTGTACCGAGGCAGACCGATAACTCATCAAAGCAATTAAGTCTTTAATGGACTCTGTCTTTATCTACTCGTGAAGCACAGGCAGAGTGCTCGGTGCTGTACATCACAGAGGAACACACAGTCATTACCTAAATGTCTACAGAGAAAATAATAGCAATTAGACCCAGAGGAGGCTCTTTCTGGGTGGCTATTTTTAGTCAGAAAGAGCCAGGATCGAGCGATCTGATTTTAACTTATGTGGGTCAGTTACAGGAAGGGAGCTGGAAGGGGGGTTGGAAAAGCAGGTGCCTGGAACACAATGGACACAGAGGAATGAGGTGATATGAATGGGATGTGGATAGGAAATGAAAAGAAATTATAGCAGGGCACTACCACGGCACTCTCGGAATTACACTGAGAAATTCCCTAACTCAGAATTTTTTGCACTCAGCACAAAAGTATTCCAAGCTAGATGTAAAAAAGTTTAAATTTAAGTCTATTAATAACCATAAATGAACATTACATTTATATGTAAATAAAACTATAGTCCAAATAATAATGCATATATCTGGCACTTGAAAAAGGATCAATTTGACAAAGCCAAAAAAAGCCAAGAGAAATCTGTCAGAAATCATTTAAACTGAGAACTATAAAGGATAATTAGGAAATGTTTAAAAATATTTTGTTACAATTTTAAAAAGCAACAATCCCATAGTAAAAATAGGAGACCAGTTTTGAGTGAAAGCGAAAATAGAAGTAAAAATTGACATAAAAAATAAGGAAAAGTATACCAGTAGGTAATTAAAACCAGACCACTGCTTGTTAGAGACAGTGAAATTGCAAATGACATTGTAGACAAGGCAGACGTGTTAAATAAATATTGCTATTCCTTATTCAGTGATACAATCATGCCATATGATAACTATGAAATATTTTCCATTCCAACACCAGCTACTGAAAGTAAATATGTTTAAATTAGCAGGTCTGGACAATGACTGTTACTGCTGATTTTGCACAAGGCTTGAACTATGGATTAAGTCCCAGTTCAATGGAAGTGGTGCCAATGCCCAAAAAGGGAAGGAGAACCATCCAAGTTACCACAGGACCCCAGACAGACTTTGATTTCAGACAGAATAACAGAGCAGCTAACATGAGACTCAATTAAAAGAAAAGAAGTGGAATAATATAACCAGTGCCAAATACCACAAGTATATGAGCAGCAAATCTCCTCAAACTATTGTGGTATCTTTTTTGAGGAAATTACAAATTTGACTGATAAAAGTACTGCTTTTGACACAGACCACTTGGTAATTTGACTTGATTCTAAATGCCCGACTGGTTTTCTAACAAAAATACCAAAGAAACAGGGCCCATGTTAGATATATTAGAAATAGACTATCTCTAAATGGAACAGAAGCAGAAATTATTTGCAATAATGTGTTACTAGCTCAAGTAGGGACAAATCTGGGTATTTGTTAATAGCCTGAGAGAAAACTAAAAACAACACATTACTGATAGAGACTGTAAATGACACAAAGTTTGGGGCAGGGTGCAAGGTAAAGAGAACAGATCACCGTGACAGAACAATAGGGATTGCTTGGGCAATATGCAAAAACATATCCCAACAGGCACAAAACTACGGCTGTGCATTTAGGTGCAAAAATGAAGGCTGGACTTACAGGACGAGGACTCTCAGAAAGCAGTAACTGCAGACTATCACCTGAGCAAAGCCTGGCCTTTTAAAGCAGTGGCTAAAAGATCTAATGGGATCCTTTGTTGCACAAACAAGGGAACACAGAGCAGAAAGTCCAAATTATTCTGATATTCATCAAAAGCACAACTATTACTGGAATATTTTGTGGGTTTCGAGATTCATAACCCTACAGTGATCCTGAAAGAGTGGAGAAAGCTACGAGGAATGCCAAGAGAAAGATTAGAGGTTTGGAAAATATGCTTACAGTGCCTCAAGGTGCTTAAAGTGTTTACTTAACTGGAGATGGTAAAAGGGAATGTGAGTAGTTACAACAGACCAGCATTTTGATTGACGTGCTCTTTGTTCTTAAATCTAGTAGACAAAAGATGTAAATGTTCCAAGGGCTGGAAATCAGATACTGCAAAAATTCTCGCTAACGCAGAATGTCCATTTTTAGCAGTGAAGGTAAATAATTCCTGAGACAACCTATCAAAGGCAGCAAAAACGTTTTCAAATCAACAGCAAATTCCTTTCCAAAAGGAATGTTGCTGCAGTCCAACTGCAGTAATGCAACTTGAGGCAGGGGCTTGTTTAGGGGGGCACTACTTTGTGTCCTTTCAACCAGTCACAAGGGTCACCTCTGGCCTTGAAAAATTGAGAATCGAACAGCTTGAATGTGATAGGACGGGGAAGAAGGTGGAGAAGTGGCCAAATTGCCACCAAGCAGGCCAAGTGACTGGAGAGGGAAAGGGCCTTACCTGCTACACTTTGAACAGAGAGGAGAGAAGGAAGGAGGGAAATAGAGAGGTCAAGTGACTGCCCTGGTCGGGGGGTGAGTGACCAAGGCACATCACAACAGCTGTTCTGCAGCAGCAAGGATGGAGGATCATGTCTGAGATGCCACAGAAAGGGCTGGCTGGACAGAGAGTTCCCTGGACAAGAAAAAGGAGAAGACAGGAAAGAACAAAAGGAAGGTGCAAGTATGAGTGACAGGGCAAATGGGAACGTTGAGAACGATGAAGCAAGGAAGCCAAGGAGCTCTGGCTTTTCCCAGCTGAATAGCAAATTGTGAAGGGAAACAGGGAGGTTTCAAAAGTACAAACCGAGTGATGCTGAGAATGGGTAGGAAATGTAAGGTGGAGAAAACACTGAGAAGAGATTCTAAAGGTGCAAATGCTACTAAGGGACGTAGCATGTGTCCTTGCTGCCAGGACACGGGCAGCTTAGTCACGTACAGCTAGAGAAGAAAGAACAGAAAACACAGACCCAGGGCCACAGAGGCTAAGGAAGGACAAGAAGGAGAGAGAGACTCTGTCCAAGTAACACAAATCAGTACAGAAGACAAACACAGCTCAGTGCATCTCACAAGCACTGCCACCAGGACAGACGGGATGCCCAACGGCACATCCAGCTCAGGATCACACCCCACCAGACCAGCAAACTCCACTCCCCAAACCAGCCCGACCATCAGGAACTGCTCTCACTCCCTGACCTGCTCAAAGGCCATGCCTGCAAACAAAGCCCCAGAGCCTCAGGTGAGGATAGTTCAGCCCGCAGGGCATTGCAGAGGATATGAAGTATCTCATTCCTTCCCAGTGACTACACATTGCCCAGTTACAGCCACCACAGGGCATTTATCTCCATGTTGACCCCTCTGACAAATGATATTATCTGACAGAAAGCACATGCCTTGAAGAGTTTTGTGGAATCAGCAGAGCTTCCTATCACCTTGGGATATCTGTAGAGAGGTTGAAAAAAATTAAAGCATCTGTTCAAGAAGTAATACTGTACTCCAGGAACAAGGCACAGCTGGGACAACCAAAGATCCAGCAAGGTTTTACATTTATGTGGACACATCTGCTGAATTCAGTGTGCTCACTTCACAGGGCCTTTTCACCTCCTGCCCTTGTGTCCGCAATGGTTTGATGTGGAGAGAAACCTACCAGTGAGGTGGATGAGGCCTTGCTCATCTGGGCCAAGACTCTAGCTTCTCCAAATGCTGTAGCAAGAATCCACAGGACAGGGAAGAGCAACGGAAGG
Organism: Pomatostomus ruficeps; assembly: GCA_013400735.1. NCBI lineage: Eukaryota > Metazoa > Chordata > Aves > Passeriformes > Timaliidae > Pomatostomus > Pomatostomus ruficeps. The sequence continues at coordinate 29,771 of VYZT01031569.1, read as the reverse complement.
ATGGGTAAGACACCATTCACCTGAAAAAAACAACCTGTGATCACCAACAAGCACAGAGACAAGAAGAAGTTAGAAGCTCTCACATGACATCTTTTCCACCACAGTGAGAGGATAAGGATAAAAGGCCAGGGCAGGAAGGAAGGGGACTGGATGCAGTGCCAAACAGTGCACACCTTAGGGGGGGTTTAGTGAAGGAGGCCATGAATTAATCGCACCAACTTGTAGCTGTTTTTCTGGCTGAATTTGGCATAAACTCTGATGAGTTTAAAGGCAAAGGATACCCTATATATAGATAAATAGATATAGATAAACAGGTATAGATAAACAGATACATGTCAAATGAGAGAGCAAAACACTTAAAGGGAAGTCTATAATGAATGACCAGGGAAGTTCTGTTGTCCTCCTCCACTGAATACTCCTGGATCCAGCACACTTCCAGATCCAGCAAGCACAGGATATTGTCATAGGATGAATTAAGTCACTGAGGGAGGGAATGCATCTCAGTGGTGCTCTGGGGAGGAGGTGTGGTGAAGCTCAGAGCTCTCCTTTACCTGCAGCTGAAGAAGAGTGTACTGCCAGGAAGCAATTCCAGGAGCTTGGAAAATGAAGCGCACAGCATTGGTGATCAGGAATCCAGCCTGCAATTCAGAGATGACACTGTCACCTAACTACTGGCACTTGCAGGGAAGGGGTTTTCAGTGCCTTGTAACATTCTCAGCCCTGGGAAAGTATGAAAAACATATTTTTGATCTGTTGCTTCAATTCTTCCCTCCACTCCCATGGTTATGTGGCTCAGCATCTCTGAGCTGCCCAAGGTACACACAGCTGCAGGAGTGAGCTTGGCCACAACTTCCTGTTGATGGCTGCAAATTCTTCACCTTTATTGACAAAACATGGCTATTCTCAAGGACAAAGGCTTGGAATGAGACCTACCAGCACGATAGGGACGGCGTATTTCAGCATCACTGACTGGACAGTGAACCTCTCGTTATCCAGGGCTGTCACAGGCCGTGACAGAGCCATTTCCAGGCACCACCTGAAAAACAGAAAACAACTTGAAATTTTAGCAACCTAGACCCTAGCCCTTCACTTTTCTTGGATAGAAACCTCCTGGTAGACCTGATTAGAACACTGTGCTCAGCCTATGCTACGAGGGATGGCTGCCAAAAGAGAAGCCAACATCTACAATAACAGTGTGGCACTTGCCATGGTAAATGTGCAGTGTTGTCAAGCAAACTCCTCCTGTCTCCTCACCTGCTTAACAAGAACAAGGACACAGACAGCTGGGCAGGCACTGCGCCCTGCATTTAACCCACCTGACATTATCAATTATTGGGGTCTTCAACACACGGAAGAGACGATAGAGCTGAGGGTTCTGAGGTCCCTTCTTCACTTCTCCCCTTGGGGAGGGCGGAGGTGAGAAGGGTGGAAATAGATCTCCAGGCTCCAGAACGATGTGCTCATCATCCTAGAAAAAGGGTCAGAGAGCCCAAAGGCTTGTGTTCAAGCACATCTGGTTATTTCATGAGAACTGGCATCTGGAGTGAAAGTTACAATCAAAACCACCAAAGGTAAATTTCAAGCTTTAAACTTTTTCCAACCTTCTTCAAGCAGCAAAATCTTTGTATAGATCTTGTAAGTGAATAGTTAATTTACTTCTATCCCAGGTATTTTATATTACCTTCTTTCATAATAAATCAGTAGTAAGGAGAAGGTCAAAGCAGACAAACTTTATTTCTGCACATAAAAACCAGGATAAAGGATGGGGTTTGTATGTCATATTATCCTACTGGATAGATTCACTCCACTTATATTTAGCAGCACATTACATTTTCCCCTTGACCTGAGAGAGGAGGAAATATGGTGCTTTTGTATAACGTTAGTGTCTCCTGTCCAGCAGGTTTGGGAGTTCATGGAGAAGATGCAGCCTGGCTATGTGCCGTCCTTGACTGAAATTGAATTTCAAGCTATTTTCAAGGTCAGAAGAAACCAAACACTGCAATAATCTGTACTCTGGGAATTAAGAGTATTAGCAAGAAAAACCTGGGAAATATTTTGTTACAGGCCAGGGAAATTAGACAAGCAAGTTACCTTAATCCCTCTCAGAGAAGCAAACGACTCCTGGCCTGGCCTCAAAGCAACAACGTCTCCTTCTACCAAGAGGCTCACGGGCAGGTTGACAAGGTGCCCGTCCCTGTAGGCCCAGTGAAGGGACCAGGATGGAGCATAAGGCATGTGAAGGTCAGGGTACATGGAGTCTGGCCATTTCACCTCTTTGCCAAGTGTATCTGAAAGCACAAAGTGTGAAAGAATGAAGTGGTAACAACTCTGGATTTACATCCTGCAGTGGCCTATAGGTCCCCCAGTGCCAAGTTCAGCCCATTCCCATGATCTTTTATCGTTTCTCTTCCTCCTTGACGGTTTTTCCCTTCTCTCTACACCCAGTACTAACAGCTAAACAGTCATTTAAAAAGTTGTACAACAGAAAAGCTACCGGCTGTCCTTAAAACTGCCCCACTGAAATGAACTGCCCTCTCAGGTCCCAAAGCCCCCGCCAAGACGATGCTCATGCACAGCAATTTATTTCCTTCTGCTCCGTGTTGTGGTACAACCCCACGTGTTCTCCCCTCATCATCTGCTGCAAGGCAGATATTTTTGTAAGGATATGAGGATTCGAATTACTCCAAAGCACAGCCATAACAGACGCCCACCTGGTAACACACAGCTTGGAAGCACACGGCCACATGACAGCTCAAAATAACTATATCACAGGACAGGCATGAGGAGAACACACTTCCCACAGCCTGTTTCTGTGCAACACAGGGGAAGCAAGCTTAATTAGGAATGCATGTGATCAGGTTTGGGGAAAGATTCAATGGGAGGAAAACACAAGTGCAAATGGAACAGATGAAGGAGATCTCACCGTTTATCTTATCAATGATGGTCTGAAGCCTCCTCTCCACCTCTCTGCACTTCAGCCTCTCTTGACGCCCGATCATGAGGAGATCCAAGAGGAGCAGGAGGAAGAGTGCCAGTGCATTGACTATCTCAGCACCTTGGCTTCACACCGCAAAACAGGAGGGAGCAGAAAGCAGATGAGGTTTGAGTAAACGAGCAGAATACACTGCCAGGCACCCACAGAGATAAACACACAACTGCCTGGTTGTTTATTCCCACACCTCACAGATTTACGGCTCAAAAAGTAACGCATGATCACACTTCTTCTTAAGGATAATGACACCAAAGAGGTCTGAAAGGACCCATCTCAATTAAAAAATACTTTACAAATATGGTCAAGGCATGTATGGCACACTAACTTCTCCCATGAGCCACTAATTTCTACAGCTTCAAAATACTTCCTAACTACAATGCCTTAGGAGTTTTTAAGATCTAGGGATGCTGTTATAAAAAAACAACCCTCAGTCTCTCCACAGGACACTCCCTGGGTCTATCAGAAGTAGAATTAAGTTGGCTGAAGTTCTGTGAAAGGGATTGATAGGGAATTACCAGCGTGAGCGTGCTGATATCTAGATATCTAGACAGAATGAGGGACAACACTTACGTCAACCACACACAGTACTAAGATGATATAAAACTACCACCTGGCTTCAGTTAAGCAGCACAGGAAGCTTTGCTCACCTCCCCTGTGGCTGGCTCCCATAGCAGCACAGCAGCAACAGCCCTGCCAGCAGCATCAGAGACGCACCAGGCCAGTGGAAACAGGAGCAGCGGTTACCATGGTACAGAAAACTGCTCCTCCACACCTCCTGCAAAGGGAGAGCAGCAGACAGTCAGCACTCATGGAACACAGAGCCAGACGTTTGCAAAAGCAGAGTGAGAAAGGGTGAAGGCAGCAGCCAGTGCTCCAGGGAGAACAGAACTTTGCAAAACCCCTGAACACGACACAGAGCATCCCGGATGTGTTGTGTGAATCCCACAGCACCAACGGATGTTCAGCTGCTGAGTCTGGGTGAACACTCTCTGCTTTTCTCTTGACTGGAAGAATGAAAAGGCTTCTGTGACAGGCTGTCCCATTGTCACTGACCAACCAAGGAACACTTTTAAGCACTGTGCACAAACACTGGCACTTTGTATTCAACACACACCAGGCAAACACAGTGGACAAGGGGGACTGTTGAGCTTCACAGCTCTTGATCTCCACCTGAGATGGACCCTCTCAGCTCACTGCCTTTAGTGGCTCTTGAAGGCCTTAGATCCTTCACAGGGCAAGAGGCATCTTCCCACAGAGCTCTGACACCCAGGAGAAAAGTGCTGATAGAAACACACTCTTAGGTGGATTCCCTGCTTTGTTCCCAAGGACTTCAGCAGTTCTACACCTGGACATTCTGCAGCTGCACTTTGGGGGATAATGCAGCCAACTTCTGTTTAACCCTCATCTTTACTTTAAGAAGGGGAGACTGAGTGCCCAACTCGTGGTGTTTGGTGCCTCACCTTCCATGAAGTCACTTTTTTCCGTTCCTTCTGATACCCCTCCAGCAGTGCTGACAATTGGTCTCTCAGGATCGTGAGGGCTTTCTTTGTGGTAAGGCCCAAACTTGAGGTCATCTCATCCTGAGGTGCCAGAAAAATAAACTGGTTAGTGCTTCTCTATTTTCCTTTTAGGCTTTTTCCTGGTGGCTGACAGAGCACCTGACCGTGAATGCCCTGCACTCATCACCACCAGCCTGATTCTCCATTTTCCTGAAATCATCCTCCCTCCTGTGAACTTTAGACTGCTGGCTGGAATTAGAGCACTTAGATAGTATCAGGTAAACAAACCAGTCCTGACTGTGCTGATAAATACTTTATCAAAGCACAATACCAAGTCATTTCTGTGAAACAAGATCTAATCGGTGGAGGCTGAGGACAATGCAAACAGAGGTTATGCAGGCTGGAACTGGAATCAGCTTGTAGAGACAACAGAACACAGTTAAGGGAGAATTTTAACGATACAGGATGAATTTTTGCTAACAATAGTAACAACTAAGTAGTAGAATATCTGCAATTCAAAACAAGAGTGGTCCACTTTCCAAACTGCTCACTACAGATGTTTGTTTGTGAGTCCTGCCTCTGTGGCTACTCTGATGCAGATGCTCACAGATTTAAGTGCTGGCCTGCGGAGCAGTTCAGGACCAGACATGACCCTGCCAGCAACTCCTGCTTTTACAAGAGCAAACACTGGAGTTTTAAGAGCTGAACTGCAAGGGAGACATTTGGACTTGCAGGAAGCACAGCGTTCACAGCAGCGCTCCCTCAGCACTCAGCAAAGAGGCAGCAGTCCCAAAGGACACATGCCAGGAGTGTGCCATGTGGAAAACACTGTCATGCAACGCTGGCAACAACAAAATGGGGTAAACACGTGCATCTCTGGGGCAGGAGCATGAGCACTTCCCTTTCTTTCAAATCACAGTGAGGTACTGTGGGCACCAGATCACTGACAGCGAATCAACAGGGAAGAGCAGGCAGTGTCGGTGAGAGGGATACAGCAGGGAACTGGTAAATAAAAGTTCTCATGGGCATTTCATGTTTTAATACAAGCACACTGAGCATGTACCACACATAGGATATCCTGCATGTTGGAAATGTTCAGGTGTGTCATACTGTGCACAGAGTACAGAACTACTGAACACAAACAGGCAGGAAGTTTGTCCCTCCTGTCCCCACCAGTGCCCAGAGCTCAGGCAGGAGCTGCAGCTCTTCCTGCTCTTGTAGCTCTTCCCAGCCCTGCCAAAGCCACTGTGGTCTCAAACTGCAGCAGCTCTGCTCCTCAGGAGCTGCTTGCACACACCCAGCTCTGCAAGTGCAGCTTGGCTCTGATCTTTTCTTCCTGTTCCTTAACTGCATGGTTTCATGATGAACATTTACTGGAAACTAATCTTGGACTTCAGACTCATTTCCATTGATGGTCCAATCCAAAACTGTAACTCAGTGTCGAGGAATAGCATATAAATTCTCTTTAAAATACCAACTACCACACATACACACCTATCAGGGACAACCTGAAACAGCAAATTCTGTCCAGGCAGAGTCCAGCAATGCTGCTTTAGCTGCACTTTTACAGAACTAAAAATAATCCTGCTGCAGTTTTCATTCTCTGTGTCAGTTTTAGGAATAGAGGAAGCAGTTCTGTGTTGTTCTTGGAAGCATCCCAGGTAACATCAGCACAGGACTAAACATAGGAATCTCTCAAAGACTCCCAGAGGAGAAGATGGCAGTGGAGCTGGCACCAGCCGTGCTGCTGCACCGCGGACTGCTGCAAACAGGAGTGTCTGAGAACAACACCAAGCAAGGGACAATCAGGGTTCTCTCTCTTGTCTGGCTGCTGCCTGTTTGGGGCAGCACCCACAGAAATATAAATCCTCTCCAACACAGGGAAACAGACAGATAAATAAAACACACAGAACGAAAGGCAGCAAAAGTAAGAGGGACTTGAACTGAAAAGCAAAGTCTGCTTAGACACCGAGCTGGTTCCAATGGCACATAAGCTACAGAAGAAATGAGAGGAAAGCTGCACTTAATGCAAACATCTACTACAGTCACACAGCGCCTGGAAAGAGAAACTGCCACAGCACAGCAGCCAGCGAGCACAGAAAGGTAGCAAATCCAGAGGCAATCAAAAAAGGTTCCTGAAACACTTGCACACCTGCTCCAGACTTTACACAGGAGTTACTGGTTTGGCATAGAGCCAGTCAAGATAAGGGCAGCCACAAAGGAATGTGGCTGTAGCAGGTGACAAAGGACAAGTGCAGTGCGGCAGGGCTGAGGAAGAGGAAGGGCAGGAAGGGCAGGGCTTGTTAAACACCCATCCTGACACTTAGAACATGGAGTATTTGGCAAAGGAGGCAGAGCCAGTCTGGTAAACAGAGTAACTCTGTGCGTGTGGGCTGCTGGGGGCACTCGGTTACCCTGATGTGCGTGAGCATCAAGGGACAGAGCCTGGGACCCAAATGAAAGGGACCGGCAAGAAGAGCCATCCTGAGCTCCTGGCAAGGGGCAGCTCCAGGTTTTCGAAACAAGAGCTGCCCTGCTAAGTCATCAGCTGCTAATGAGGCATTTTTCAAATGCCCTAAAGTAAACCTTTGTACATGGCAAACCCAGGCGCTCTGAAGCTGTCCCAGAGGGATCTTTCCAGCCTTTCATCAGCTGCAAGTGCTCTTCCTGCCACAAACCAGGAGGTGAGCACCCCAGGGTGAAGAAGCTGTTCACAGGAGGTGTCAGTTCATTAATAAAAAACCTCAGCATTCACATCCTTGCTTTGGAAAGTTACATTCAAAGAGAAATCCACTAATTTTCCGGTCCAAACAGAAACAGCAGGACACCTTTCCACCCAGCTGCCTTAGCATAGGGCTTCCTCTGAAGAACATCAAGGAAAGAGCAGACAGTAAATTCCAGGTTACAGTGAAAGCAAACCCCTGATGGGTATCAGGAGGCATTTTAAAAGGCTGTGCTTCCCTTTTGCCTGTGCCTAAAGGCAACAAGTCCTAAGGAGAAAATGAGCAGTTGCTTCCTCCTTTGCCTTGGAGAGCACAGGAGCCTCTAAGTGCACTTAGGGCTCCTCTGGAGCTGACCCCTGCTCTGGCCATTCCAGCCTCAGTGTGAGAGGCACAGCTGGAGCCAGGTAAAAATGGGATGATTGCATCCTTCTGCTTTGGGATGATACCAGGGCTCTTAAGAGTTGTGATCTGTGTGATGGCTGTTAAGGGAAAAACAGTGCAGGATATTTCCTTTGTGCACGTGGTTTTATTTTCTAGAGGCAATAAATGTGCTGAGGTGTGGACGGGATGGGAACATAAAAAGATGTGTGAATTTCTCCACTTGTAGTAAATACTCTACATGTTAAATTACTGCTTAGCTTGCCTGAAAACGTTAGGGAAAGGGAACCTGAGACAGATCCTGCAAATGCCCAGGTTTAGGAGCTGGTTTGGCTCTTCAGGAAGGAAACAAGAAGCAGCTCAGAGGCAAGAGATAAACAGTCACAGAATCTGTCGACTTTTCTTTGCCTTGTCCTTTCAGTTGGCACTTCAGAGTTCGACAGGGTAAATTAGTTGTCAAATACCCAGGAGCTTGTTTAAATCCATAGCCTTGCCTGGCTCATGGCAAAGAGGTTCTCCTTGCCTTCCTCAGGGGTTGCAGGAGCATTTTCAGGCTGATAGGTAAGAAAAGTGTGGTTATTTTCTGATTTTTCCTCCCACAACGTGAAGTTGTTCCCGAGCAACACCACCTACCCATGTCTGCTTCCTGCAGCCCACCTTCATCCTCACACAAATTCACCACTGAGCTCTCTTCCTAAAATTCCCATCTTGTTCTTTTACACATAGAACCATTTAAGATTACCATAAAAGTTTATCAGCTATCTCACACTCTCTGCTCTCCTGTGAAAGACAGAGGTCTTGCAGCTTCCTTCCAGAGGAACAAAGAAGCAGAGCCCAGAATGTGTACAGAGAAATGGACACAAAATATTAGTATATTTAAGTCCTCTTATAGTTTCCCACAGCCATTACACATCCACAGTAGCATATTTATTTGTTGTACCAGTAAATGTTGACATAATATGTGCCAAATATTTTTTTTAATAATACTGGAACACAAATATATTCCTTGCTTTCCAGAGCAGAGTGGGTTGAATCATCCTCCATCCTCTGTGGATTCAGCCTCTTGCAGAGTAAGGGCTTCTCACCAAGACTGCTGTACACCTGAACGTAACTGCCTCTAGGAAGACTGTTTAAACAAATAACTGAACAGAATACAAAATATTTGCTACAAGTTTCAATTCTCATAGACTGCAGATCCACCCCTCCGATTCAGAGTGGCGGAAAACCCCTGCAAGGCAGTTGTCAGACTGTTCCCCTCTTTCCAGGCTGCACTCACTAGGCTCCTTTTATAACACCTCTACTCAATTGCTTTTCAGATCTGAACAGTTGGAGGTGGGAAACTGGGCAGCAGAATGTTCTTCCTTTTTCTGAGAGCTATTTTGCATTCCTTAGCAGAAAAAGAAGGCAGTTTTTAATTTAACAATGACACTTTGCAGGCGATTAATCTACTTCAGGGATTACACCTCCTGAAATGTAAGCATTATTCACAGGTTCAAAAACACACAATAAGGAGTAACTCCACCAAATATATTTGCATTTATTACTGTAAGTCGGATTCTTCTTTGGGATAAGTCACAGTATGACACAAAGTGGGGGTTTTGGGTCTGATCAGAGAGGATGACAGACATCAAATACATGACAGCACACAATTTGTTGGGGTAGCGTTTCGTACAGCAGCCTAGTGCTAAAGAAGGATTTATTCTTGTTCTGAAGCAAATCACACATCAGGATGCTACAGCTCCTGTACAACTGCAGCTGCTGGTTTAGTGCTCGGACTGTGAAATGGCTCATCCCTGCTACAGAGCGGCACAGATGGAACCAGCAGGGCCAATGCATTGGTCACTCTGGGCAGGAATTGCCCTTTACTACCCCATCCTTGGTCCCAGTCTTACTTTCTGTCCTTCTTGGTGCTCTCCTGGCTACTTTTCCCAAGAGATCAGATCCCTGAGTCCAGGCAAGAATGCTTCTCTAGCAACCTGGGCTACATCAATCACCCCTCCAACACATTCCTACTCCATGGGACGAACTTTTGATTAAGACTCTGAACTGTCAGGACAGCTGGATTCTCTAATTCCTTCTGCCACTGGTTTCTGCATGACAGTGGGAAAATCGGATACTCCTCTGTGCCTTAGTTTCTCATTCTATGATGGGGCTACCAACTCCCCACCAACTGTTGTAGTTGTGAAGATTATAACATTCACCAGCCCACCTGAACGCTACTGGAAAGCTCAGGAAAAAGAAATGTATGTTGATATCTGCACAATTCAGGCAGCTCCACCAAGCAGACCATGGCTCTGTGGGGACCACTGCCTTTAAACCTGGACATGCTGGGAAAAGCACCAGAAGGCACAGGGAACACAGCTATTAAACTTGGTTTGAATGCACCTGACGTGAGCTTGGCAGCCACAGCTTAGCTGTTGGTGGTCTCAGATCAAGTGAAACAAGCCAAGTCTTCAGCACAGCAGTGCCCAAGTTAATGGACAGAGCAGTAGGCAGCAACTGTCTCCTTCCCCCTCCCCGTGCAGCCCAGGATGAAAGGCAGCCCAGACCTCCTGCTGCCCCTGGACAAAAGAGCCCCCCAGCTGGGTAACTGGGTGCCTGCAGGGGTTCCAGCGTGGATGCTTTGAGGCTCCCCACAGCTCGTGGCTAACAGGGCCTGCAGATTCCCCCTGCAAAGAGACGGAGCTGCAGGAGCACAGAGCTCTGAGCTGCGGCCAAAGCAGCGCTCGCCAGCCTCAATCACTGCTGCACTTTGCTGTGCACAGGGTCCATTTTAATCCACGCAACGACATCCACATTTTAAGCTCTCCATAAAACACGAAGCAAGATGCCAACAGGCACAGTCAACCTTTCTACACAGGTAATGCAAAGCCCAGCACTTTGCTACTCCCCAGCAGCAGCTCAGCAGCAGAGAAAGAGGCGGCTGCTCCCCAGGAAACAGCCCAGTTTGGAATTGTACATTCCTCAGTGCGTCCCTTCAGTCCTGTTTGCAGCAGCAAATCCCCAACCACAGTTACCTGTCCCACCAGGCTGCTGGCAGGATGAGGCAGGGTTTATGGAGCGCTTTGAAGCACTACACAATTATTAAGCTTTAATTACTGTAATTTAGCCAGTTGCATTACTCCTCCAAGTCGAGAGAGCAGTTAGGGGTCTGTATTTATCCTGGCTTCAACATGCAGCAGTGCTTTATGCCAGTGCAGAGCTTCCTCCAGGGAATACTAATCCCCTCCCAGAGGCCAGCAATGCTCAGAAATCCACAGAACTTCAGCACATCTTTCATCCCCTTCTTAGCTTCCTTCCCATCCCCACTTCTTCAGCTGAAGACTTTGGGAACTAAAACAATGATCCAGCCTGGCAGGTGCAGAGCCAGACAGATCCCACAGGAATAAGGAGGTTCAACAGTTACAGATCAAAGCCCACAGAAGCAACACACAAATTTTAGCCATGAGGCAGAGGAGCAGCAAAGCAGGAATCAGCACCTAAATTCCTGTGTGGATCCTCCTGTTGGTCCTGGGGTTAAAACTGCAGTTTAAAACAGTTTCTTTTCCCCATCACTGCCAACAAGCTATTCCCTAGCTAAAATCATCACTCCCTGTTTCATGTCCTGCCATAACCTCCTCCCCCAAAACCTCAAAGCTCTTCATGCCCCATCACATCAGGCAGGACGCAGGCTGGGGAGGGAGACAGGGAAAGCCATTTTGAAATTAAATGTTAAGGGAGAGGAACTTACTTTGCGACATTTGCCTTGGTGGGGGATCCAGAGATCAGCCTGTTTGAAGAGCATCTGGGCTAAATTCCTGCACCAGTTCCCCAGCAACTTGCAGTGCTGCTGCTCTCCAAAAATGAGAGAGCAAAGAGGGAGAGAGAGCAAGACTGTGCAGAGCCCAGCGCCGCAGAGAATGAGACAGAAGCAGCAGAGTGAAGCACCAGTCTGCTGATTAATTCAGCCTGTTTCCAGTCACGCTGCAGATCCAGCAAGGAGGCGGCGGATGGGGGTGGGGGATGAGGGAGGATGAGGGATGGAAAGAGGGGGAGAAAAAAGCAGAGAGAGAAGAAAGTTTGCCCAGGATAGCACCAGATGTCTGTGAGAATGGTTCATTCATCAGATGGAGCCGACACAGTGAGGATCCTTCGGCTCCCTGCCTGCAGAGCTGCATATGCATGCACAGGAAGGAGTGATGCTGACAGACAGGGGTCTGTGCAAAAGCAGATGGCAAATTAGGTAGGACAAAGTGCTATAAAATATACTACAGGGCAAGGAACACCTGAGTGGGCATGGAAAAAGAATAAATTGAGACCAAGAGACCCTGGTATACTAACTGCCCCACAGATGACTCCACAGCTTTGGATTCAAGCTCACTTCAAAAATATAAGTATTTGCTACTCAAACAAGTTGAGATGGTCACAGGTCCTGTCTGAAGTGTTCCATCCCTCTTCTCTTGTTGATGAAGAACGCAGCAAAAGTCCTCTCAGCATCCCATATTCATCCTGAGCCACACAGTCTGAACTAAAAGGTGCACATAAATTCACCACAGCCATGCCTGAGGCTCCACGTTTGCCTGGGCATGGCACACAGGAGGCAGAGGATTAGTGTAGACAAGGAAAGGGCTGGTTAGAACAACAACAAGGGGATAAAAAGGTGAAGAAGGAATGAGCCTCCTCTCTCATTCTCGTCTTTTACAGGAATGTTTCCTCCTCATTGTTGGAGGGACACACCTTTATAAGTGAGTTTTTACATAGCTCCTGCTTCAGTGCTGTCCCAATTCTGTCTGGGGTTTCCTAGTTCTGCAATCACTAAAACAACTGCTTTCATTCCACACAGAAAGAGGTGAAGAACTGGCCCGGCCCAGACAAGCACCACCTCAACAGCTTGCCAAGGACTACAGCTGGCTCGTACCAAACAGGACGGGCACTGCAAAGGCTTCCAGTCTCAGCACACTGTGCAGCTCTGAAGAGCATGTGCAGGTGTCAGGACTCACCTACCCTCCCTGGACAAGCTCTTCACTTCCTTTCCTTTCCTGAGGTTCAAATGCCTCAACAGGCACAGCCCATATTCTGTCTTTTAAACCAGAAGGGCAGAGATTAAGTGGCCTCAATATTCACAATAAACCAAACACAGGGTCTGGTTATCACCTGAGTGTTGGCACTGAGTTACACATTGAGGTGTAATCCCACACAGCTCTTAGAGACAAAGCTGCAGGGAAGCAGACACTTTGTATTTATTTAATGTAACTTCGGGAGAAAGCAGAAGAGAGAAAGAGGCAAAACATCCTTTATCCTTCTGCAGGGCATTTTGTTTCCTAGACAACAATTTTAAACTGCAGAAAACAAGAAAATGTCCTAATGGCACAATTTTTCCTTCCTGCCTGCTAAAGAACTACTCACCTACTCCTTTCAACACAAAGAATAAAGGAGAGAAAAAAGAAAAGGTCAATAACAAGATGGGTCGAGTGGATAAACCCTCACACAACATATTTGTAAGATCCCTTCTTTACTGCAGGGCTTGCTGGTCTGTTTCCCATGGCTTTGTACCTTTTGGAGCCTCGAATCAAAGTGAATAAAACAACTTGCTTGTGCAATCCTTGTGTTTCGTGCAGTTAGAGATCCCAACCTCAAAACCTCCAGCTTTGGTCATGGACACCAATGGAATTGGATCAAACTGCTTCTTCTTGTTTACCCTGCTGCTGAGAGACCTTGCTCTGAAGGGTTTTGTGTAGGGCAGTAATCTGTACTATGTAGCTTCCTTCTGTTGTCAACTGGTATCAGAAATTGCATCTGGATATGCATTTGTGCATTAAATAACAGAACGAAAGAGCAGAGGACAAAAACTTGGGATCTGAAGATAAAACTGGGGCTTGAAATAAAAAGCTGAGTATAAAGGCAGGGACTGACCTATACAAAATCTGCAGCATAGATGAGAGACGCCTGTGGAAAAAGGATCAGTTTGTGAAAAAGCTCTTGGAAGAAGAGCTGAGCTTTTAGAGAACAGCAGGGAATAAAAACAGACACAGTCACTGGCAGGATGAGAAGTGGCAAAGGACTCGGGCTACTTTTCAGTCCAAAGGTAGGACTGTAGCTCTTGTTAGGCAACCTGGGACAAGGACCAGCAGAGCTGGAGCAATGTGGAGCCCAGCACAGGCTCCCTGAATGCGTTTCCAGGCTCTGGCCAGGAGGCACGGCGCTGTATCCAGGCTGCAGCAATTACACCGGGACAATACAGCTCAGTTGTTAGGGGTAACTGTGGAATGGATGATGTCAGTAATTTTTATTAGTTGCGTGGCTGCAAATCCAGCCTACGTCTAATGCAACGCAAAACCCAGGAGCCTCCCACTGTCCTGTGGCAATCGGTGCTGCTCTCTCAATATGTGCTGAGTGGTCTTGGAGCAGAGATTCTGGCACCTTTCACAAGGATTAAATTAATTTCAGAAATACACAGAAAATTAAAAAGTCAGAGGAAGAGGAGAAAGAACAAGGTATCAGCACATTTAATTTAAGAAGGTTTTGGCTCTGCTCCTGAAATACTCTCTGCCTTTCTCTGTGGTGTCTGGCTTCTGGCAAAAACTGGAAGGCAGTCTGCATCACACCTGACAAACTCTGATCCTCAGCCATTCCTGACAAGAGAACTTATTAGCCAACTGGAGCCAGAGGACAAGTCTCTCATCCGAGTGACAGATGTCTGTGCTGCAGCAGTGCTCTGAGCACGTCTCCTGCTCCAGGAGCGCTAACTCTCCATCACACACGGATTTTGAAGAGATTGCTTTCAACCACATTTGGGACTGATGTTTTCACGTGGGTTCATTTTATTTTTAGCATTTTAAAATAAACCTAGCACATCGAATTTACTGCTGAGGTTACAAAGCAGGTTAATTTGTTCCCTTATCAGTGTATATGTGTCCAAGTTCTTCACTTCAGGAAGGAAGATGGATTCCACCTTAAACGGGGTGAAACAAGGATCTGCAATATTAAAAAAAAAAAAGAGCAAACTCCTTAGCACCAAATAATAATTACAGAAGGGTTTGGATTGGAAGGGACCTTAAAGATCATCTAGCTCCAAGCCCCCTGCCATGGGGTTGCTAACAAGAATAAAATCATGGTCTTTCCTCAGAATTCAAACAAAATCAGTTGTAAAATGCAGCTTCATGTATCTGGGGGGGTTTTAAATTCCTGCTGAAAGAATTGTGGTGATCTCTTGCCTTCATTTTTAATTCCCCTTCAGAAAGGAGGGAAAAGAATTCCAGAAGGTCAGGAGAGGAGGTTAGGGCTTGAGAACACCATGACTCCCCCTGTAACCTCCTTGTCAGGACACTTTCCTAACAGGCCTTTCAAAGGTCTGTTACAATACTGTCCATGCTGCTGCCTGCCCAGCAATTTGATACGATCTTCCTGCACTTTACGGTGGAGAATATCATATGAGAAAGATGAACCAAAGACAGTGACCTACAGTGAAAGTGCCCCTGCTCCTTGGTGCTCTCAGATCCTACACAGAACACACCCCTGCACAGAGTGGTAATTGCATCATCTCCCAAAATGATCAATACCAGATTAGCCCGTGATGTCATTAACAAGAGAATAAGTAGATAATTATCCTCACTGGAATGTTAACTCCATGGTAATAAAGCAATTTGATATAAAACAACATAGGTCAAACACATCCTCTGAGCACTCCAGCACCAAGAGGTTCGGGCAGGAGTGAGCCCAGGCCTTCCTGGCCTAGCACAGCTCAGAGCAGAAATCCAGCAAAGCAGCAGTTGAGTAGGCACGTGCCACAGCTGATGTGAAAAACTGACCTTTAAAAGTCACTTACACTGCTGTAATTAGTATTTTTTAGAGCTGATCTGAGCGTAGGTGAGTCCCTGACAGGTACTTTGCACTAATGAACAAAACCACTTCTCGCTGCTGCAAACAAAACAGCAAGGAAGGGATGCACAGGGAAAACAGAGACAGCCAACAGACAAAAGCTCACAGGGTGGTGGGGAAAGGGACACCAGAGAGAAAAGCCAAGAGTGTTCTCCCACCAGTCGGCTAAGACCCTGGACTTAGATGATTTCATTGCCTTGGTTTATTTAAAAAGTCTTCCCAGTGAATTCAGCCTCTCAAGTAAAGCAGAGTTGAGTGTCCATGGGAATGGAGCCCCAGCTTAGAGCTCAAGAGAGGTGTGAGAGTGAAAACCCCGTCTGTGCTGTGCCACCGTGGTGCCTCAGTCCCAGCCTGCAAAGACTTTCCCTGCTGATAAGGAATGTGAAGATGACAGAACTCTCAGCTTTGATACTAACCATGGATTATACCACCACATAATAATGCCACCTGGGGAATCTTGACCCAAAGTAACAGAGACATTTAAAAGGACTCAACTTTTAAGTTGGGTGTGACTGTTATCAGCAAACCTACCTGACACTTCTCCTTGAGATCCATGGCTGTGCAGTTCTGCAAGCATGTCCAGCAAAAGGGGATTGCTCCTCAGAGGAGAATGTCTCCTAGGTAGAGAAGAGCTTGGCTACATTTACCACATCACCATCTGTAGAAACAGAAGGGGAAGCAGTCAAGTCTCCCACATCACTTCCTTTAGGATAAGAAAGTGACGAAATTCACAAAATTCAAATTACAGGTTTGGTCTTTAAAAGAAGAAGAACTAGGGAGATGGAAGTCCTTCTAATAGTACATCAACCCACCCCGTAACTCTGAAGTTAAGTTAGCTTAACTCTTCCCAAAATCTGGCATCCATAGATCAATTAAGTTCCCTGCAGTGCAGAGTAAAAATATTATTGTAGGCCTGACAGGCTTTTGGGCAAGCCTCCAAAAATAAGCAGACAAAGCCTGGATTCCACCAGGTGTTGGAGCAAGCTGTCACCCACAGCTATTTGTCTTGTAACTCTTACCTACCAGGGGCTTTGTCCAGCTATTCTCTAATGGAGCCAGCAATAATGATTCTTCCATTTGCTGAACATCACATCCAACCTTTGACAAGGCTGTGCTGCTGGGCTGAGCATGGATCTGATCACCAGTGAGTAAGCCAGAAGTCCTAAAAACAATTCCCAATGACCACAGATCTAGGCCTTTTTTCTTTTTAGCAAAACTGGGACTCTTAACAGAATTGAGGCAGGAAGCAGCTCTGGAACTCACGTCCTTCTTCTAGCTCACCCTCCTCTACCTCCCACGGCACAAACTTGTTCTCCTTCCACAAAATGGCTTTTCTGGTCAAAACAAGGGATCTGTGTACATTGCTCCAGAGGACTCTCTTACATATAAACACAACATGATCCTATAAGATTATGCTATGATTGTCTTGGGAAGGTTTTTCTGCTGGTTAGTAATCCCTGGTTCTATTCTTTAATACCACATAGAAGCTCAGGGCTTGGACATATCCTTCTCCTAAATCCAAATAAACAAGGAAGCAGCTAGATATGCAAATCAACCCAAACCACCCACACATCTCCTAGATACAGCGGGACTGGCCTTCGCCAGCTGGGATTTACTACCCTGGTTTATACAACACTGCCTTATTCAGAGAAGGATCCTGGAGATCCCATCCCTGTGGCAGTCACCTACAGCACTGCTCTGACAATGCTGCATAATTTCACGGAAAACAAAAGGCATCCAGAGCTCACTCAGAAAGCCACTCTGTCCCACTCTAGTTAGATTTCAGTATTTCGTCTCCTGCAGGCAATCTTGCACCTGCATTCTGGGGCGGGGGGGAAGCAGCAGGCATTCAATATTCAGAGTGCTGGTAATCAAAGACCTGTCTGCAGAACCACGATCAGCACCTGCAAGTGCCATTTTCTGGCTGCCAGGCTGGTTGGCACAAGCCAGCAGTCTGGACTCTGCCCTACTTTTCTGTTCTGTGACCCTTTCAATGTGCACACAACTAGGGAATAAAGTTATTTTCAGTCACTTCATATCCCTGCCAGGCCAATTAGCAATTGCAAAGAAAAGATCAGACAAAGTTATTGGAGAGAAGCTCCCAGCTGACAAAGAGCTCCCAGCAAAGGGCTGGGAGTGGGAAGGAGGAAAAAGTACTTTTGTGTGTTTGCACACAGTCTAGAGGCTTAGGATCTTGCCTTTAATTTGAGAGTGACTTCAGTATAAGGGAAGGCCAGACAAGATAATTTTACGGAGAAAACGGTCACTAACATGACCAAAGGACTAAGATAAATCCATGATTCTTCTTTTTAGTCCCCTCCAAGAGAACATTTGTTAGCTGGTCTACTGAAAGACTTATGCACTGTGCTCTCACTTGTTCAAACAAAACTAAGAGCCTGAATTCCTCTCTGGATCTGGACTTCAAAAGCATGCAGCAGGGGTGGGTGGCTCTGGCTGGAGGGCAGGAGGCTGAGCTGGGCAGGAGGCAGGATTCCTGCACTGCCCTCGGTGACATTCTGGTTCTGGCAGCAAACTGAAATGTGATCCTGAATGCAAAACACGCCATTCCCTAAAGTTCACAGCACATCATCTGCATGCTTAGGAACACCACCCTGGAGTCCTTCAGTGCTAGGAAGATGGAAGCACACAAAGGGTGTTAAAAATACAAAGGATCGGTTGGAAAGAGTGAATATTCCCTGTTTAGAGAAATTCAGAAGCTATTATAATAGACAATATAACATGAGCTCATGAAAATAATCAGTGGTACACAAATAACTGCTTCAGGGCTTCTCCAAAACTTGAACATGCTGATCAGTCCAGAAGCAGTTCAGTTTTTCTCACATCCCCAGTTTAAGGTACCATCTACAATGGTAGATTGTAGACATTTCACACAGAGAAAGCAAGGAGGCAAGTCTTTCCTGTGCCAATCTGAATACACAGAACAAGGAGAATGTTTAATTTTCCAACATTTAAAAAGGGTTTTCACTTAGAACCAAAAATTCCAAACACAGCTAATTCCAGATAGGTTGGGATATCAGCATTGGGTTAACTGAAGCCAATAGCAAAGACAGGCTAGGATGATAAACCAGCCTCCCTCAATTTCTGCACCTGGACTGGCACTGGAGCCACCGAAGACGTGATTTGCATGTTTTCTGTTAAATGCAGAATTTATCAAAATAAAACTGCCAGAATTTTGTCATTCCAAACAAACACCTCACATGCATTACAGAAGTCTCGCAAACACTCAGGAAGCAGCTTCACACACTGAGACTGCAGCAATTTAATACATTCTGGAGGCAGCCTGCAGATCTGCAGAGTTGTGCATCCACTCATTCCGGAGCCGGCAAAGTCCTTGTGTGCTCCCCTCCCAGATTCCTCTGACTCCTGCAATTCCCACCTCCAGACCCATCTCTGACCATCCCTACCCTGCTGCAGGGACTCTCCACAGTCTGGATCCGTCCTGGTTTTGTGCACTGCTGTTCCACGCTGAAATGTCTCCTTCCTTCTGTCCTCCCTGTTCTTATCTCTCTTCTGTCTGCCTAGGCAATTAGTCACATCGACATGTTACGCTCTGCAGGACAGAAATGAAGTGGGACTGCTTTGCTGGGACATGTTGGAGGGTGTCAAATATTCAGCCGCAGACAATCAGAGATGCCTGAAGCTGTGGCTGCTCTAATCAGACACCACAGGCTCCCAGTGCAGCCAAGTTTACCCCTTCCACTTTCCCAGCACACTCCATTCTCCTCAGGATTTTCAAGCCTAGAGCAGTTTGTGAAACTTGGGAATGGCTGGATGTGGTGTTCAAGTGTCATCATGTTGCGTTGAGCCTGAGAAATATTTCCAAATGGTTGGGTAAGAGTGAAACCCAGGACAGGGTTCACCAAATAATCCAATGCTAACAGCAAGCCAACTGTCTGGAAATCCTGTATGCCAAACCCAGCCAATGGTTATCCCACAGCTGTGGGGAGAGGTGTGCAATCCACCTTAGAATATCTCTATTTTATACGACTGACTGAATTCAGTGCCTGGGTTGCCACGTGTGTCTGATATCCTTTTCAAATTGGAAAATACATCCACATTCCCCCACACAACTCATTTCAGTTTGGATGTGCCCTGGGCAAAGAGCAAGTCTTGTAGCTTGATCTGAGTATCAACAAGTGTTTGAAACATCTCTGGACAGCAGAACTGTGCAAGGGTCCAGTCACCCTTTTCTTTACCAGATCTTCCCTTGAATAACAATGTCTTATGCAGCCAGTGTATTTATATAGGTAAAAAATACTATGGCTCAAAATCCAAGGATTGCAAATCACTTGACCATCAGTATGAGATAGGAGTGTTGAATTTTAATGAAAAGCTACACAGCATGATATATTACTTACTGAACTTATCACACAACTAGCAAACAGAAAGATCAGGTAATTATAGAACCTATAGACAGTTGGAAAGAAAAATGTGTTTCAGAAGCTGCTGTCTTTGGGGAGAAAAACAAATCAACCTAATGATACTATTTTCCCTAAAGTGTTCAATCACTGATGCTTTCATGTTATTTACTGAAAATTCCCAACGCAGATTAGTCTATGACAAATGATGGGGAGTGTGAACATTTCTTGCTGCCAAAAGTGAATTCCTCAAGAACAGAAGCCTGATCTGTCACCGAGAATAGAAACACGGGGGAACAGATAATAACCAAAAAAAGCAGCTGCCTTGGAGAAAATGGCTTTGATTTGAGCTGATTGTTTTGATATCAGCAGAACCATACGGTCTTCCTACTCACGAGGAGCTGATGTCTGCCTGATAATTTGCAACACGAGCACATTTGCTGATGTATGGCCTTCCAAAGGTGCATCAAGTGATACTGTCAATTGCTCTGAGACCCACTGAGAGCACGGACTAATTACAGCAAGGGAGCTGGCAGCCACGCTTCTTGGCTTCAGTATCTGCCTGTGAAAAAAGACTTGTCAGAATTTGGGCCAGCCATTCTCTGCCTCAATAACCCCAGATTGGAGATAGGAATATGCATATCTGCTCCAGAGGGAGACTGTGAAGTAAATTTATTAGTATCTGTAAAGCGAGATCCTCTGAGATGGCGCTGTA
The DNA here is from genome assembly GCA_013400735.1 of Pomatostomus ruficeps. Classification (NCBI taxonomy): domain Eukaryota; kingdom Metazoa; phylum Chordata; class Aves; order Passeriformes; family Timaliidae; genus Pomatostomus; species Pomatostomus ruficeps. Next base: position 9,228 of record VYZT01031569.1, on the reverse strand, counting down.
CATTTGCTAAGTATTATCAACTCAGAAGCAGTCAAATATCTCATTTGAGCCTGGCTGCGAAGAACCAGGAGCTGATTTCACACAGGCTCTGCTTCCCTTCCTAAATGACAGGAATCAGAGAGAGGCCTCTTCTACACTGAATCACAAACAGGATTAAACTTGACATGAACTTAAGAGTTTGCCTTCAACTGACAAGCGTGCCTCTTGGAGGTGAAATTACATTTTGTTTAAATCTTACTTGCTGAGAGTTTTCCAATAAAAAATATCTGACTCTTTCCTTCTTTCTTCAGCACATTCAGGACTTGCACGCTGGACTGTTTCAAAAGTGAATCATTGCTCAAAATGAAACCTGAGCAACAAAGAGGGAGAAGAGGAGCAGGGACTGGCTTTGGCACACTTGTAAGAGTCAGACCTTTGGTTTACTTACGAGATTAAGATTGATAAAACAAGATGTTCCACAAGTGAAAGAACAGTTTTATTTTAGTTTTAATTTCGTTCTGGTGAGCTGAGAAGCAGTTATCAAAAGAAATATGATCAAAAGAATTATAAAGCTAGTTTAGTCTGCCTTACTGTTTCCACAGGGGCTGATGCTGTTTCAAATTAAGGTATTGTAAATCTGAGAAGTATTTGCTGTGTTCATTTTTCCTTACTTGGTTAAAAAGAAGAAAGAGTATTTGGGAATTAAAGGATTGCTTTATTTTTTCTGCTTCAGGTACTGCCTGCCACAGAAAGACACAGCATGCAGAGAGTCTGGATCAAAGTGAAAAATGCAACAAAAGGCACAACTCTGAAAGGTAGAAGAGCCCCTCCAGCTTCTGCAGAGACATGAGACAATGTTGTGGCATGATGTCTTGAATAGAAATTTTTACAGCAAATCTACAGAAGAATTCACTGCAAAAGTGACAGCTGTCACTCATCATCACAACATTGGTTATTATGGTAACCAGGATTGAATAACTACCTCCATTTAAAAATGAGTAATCCTGAAATGTTAGAAAACCACAGAAAGACAATGGCCCAAAATAAAATTTAAAAAGCTTGTGCTGTATTTATAGGACCTTCTAGCAATTCAATTTTTGCTGATATACGCTGACTCAGAGACAAAAGTGCAGCTTTTCCTCTTAATTCTAGATTATAAATAAAGGTGTTGGATTCATAGTTTATAGTAAATCCAGGTAAAAAAGCATTCTTACACCAGTGTCTGCCATTTGGAGATATTTGATAGACACTGTGCCAATGGGAAGGTGTTCTCTGGGAGCTCCCCAGAGCAGACTCAGCAGCTGAGGGCCATTCAGACCAAGCTCAAACACCCACTCCAAGCACGGCACAGAAAAGGCGCTGAGCAGTTCACAGATTGTGTATTTTGCTATTCTCACGAGCCCCATGAAAGTTTTACGATGAACACGTGTAGGACGAGCCGTGTCTAGAAATAGGGCAGCGAGCTGCCTCACTCGAGTGTGAAAGGAAAACAGGAGCTCTCTGCAGCTCCTGAATTACTTCCCCCCAATCTTCACCCAAGAGCATCCCAGAGATCCAAAGTGCACCATTTAGTGTTCAAACGGTCCCACACATTATCACAGATGTGAACCCAACCAAGCCAAAGCAAACCCTGCTCCCACAGGTCTAAGTGAGGGCAATGCTGCCCAAGCCCAGGCAGGTCACTCTCCTTGGCCAACCCAGCCCAAGGACTTGGATCATCTACAATCCTCCGTGGCCCCCGGCCCTGCTCCTGGCCACTCCCAGCCAGCCACAGGGGGATATGAACCCTCCCAACCCACACTTTCTCAGGTTTGTGTCTCTGCCTGGAGCAGGCTGGTCTCTGGGAGCTTGCAGTGGCTTCCAGCACCTCATTTGGGTACGGCTCTGACAGATCAAGACGTAAACAGAGCTGTAATGTGAAGATTAGAGGACAAAGGTCTGTTTTCCTGCTTCCACCTGCAGCACCAATATTGATTTGTTTGGAGACCGAGGCTAGAAGCACTAATATCTTAAGCCTCTCATCAGATAAAAAATGTTGGCAAGGTGTTTATTTAAAAGGTCATGGTTGAGAAGAATGTTATGTAAATTTTTTTTAATAAGCTTGAGTAAAAGATAGGAAATATAAACCACTTCCCTAAAGAACAAAACATATCTTGCATGTAACCAGCACCACGTAGCTATTTCTATGTATGCCTATATTAGGCAGGCGTCTTAGAAAATAAATTTAGTTTGCTTGCTCGGGTATTCAAATTTTACTATATCTGAGCAAGCCCTGTAGATTAATGCAGTACAGCAGCTGTTGAGTAACAGTTTGTTTATATAGAAACCTGCATTTCTAAGTAACCTAGTGTTTCATGGAGCTCATGTACTACTATTCCATTGTGTCCCACTGTGTGTGAGCTGTCTGTTCAACTAGGAAGTTTATTCTATAGTTGCTGGAGGAAATGGTAGGATTTTAGAGAAGCTGGCCTTAGCAGCTTCCTTTTCGGAGAAAACATGAAAATTATCTACGACTTGGTAGCTGCCTCAGGAAGGTGGATGGGTGCTGATGCTCTCTGCTACCGTCTTGGTAACTTTTAAGACTCGTAAGCCTAACTTGAAACTCTTCCGAGGCACAAGATTTCCTGTGAAAACTCAGTGAGTGTTAAATGTAACTAGAACACTCTCCACTCCTGCTTAGGGGTCTTCCCTTCCTCTCTGTCTTCTGGGTAGATAGTATCATCTAAGACAAACTTCTCGGGCTTTATGTAATGGGATTTTTAAAGAGGATTTGTTAAGCCTTCCTTAACAATAACGGCCTGTGTTACCCTGAGAGGTGAAAGCTCCCAAACGGACAAACAGAAAGAACTGCATGGATCACAGCTTTTTAAAATAGAACAGGTGGATGTCTGGGGCAAAACGAAATGTGCCATGAGCTTCTGCTGATCAGAACACTGCGATGAAATAGGCACAGGAGTGAAGCAATATGAAAGAACCGGCTGGGTGAAGGCTGCTACCCCGGCTGGAAGGGGTCTGGAAAAATTCCTAAAGGCCAGAATTTAAGACCAGACACTAAACCTTTACGCGGAGTATGAAACTGCAGCTACGCCAAGCGCACCCTCGGCTGATGGGCACCCCCTGGCCTGGCTCCGAGCCCGGCGCCCCCGGGGGATGCTCGGAGCCCGGTGCCCCGGGGGATGCTGCGAGCCCGGTGCCCCGGGGGATGCTCGGTGCCCGACGCCCCGGGGGATGCTGCGAGCCCGGTGTCCCCGGAGGGATGCTCGGAGCCCGGTGTCCCCGGGGGATGCTCGGAGCCCGGTGTCCCCGGGGGATGCTCGGAGCCCGGCGCCCCCGGGGGATGCTCCGAGCCCGGCGCCCCCGGGGGATGCTCGGAGCCCGGCGCCCCCGGGGATGCTCGGAGCCCGGCGCCCCCGGGGATGCTCGGAGCCCGGTGCCCCCGGGGATGCTCCGAGCCCGGCGCCCCCGGGGATGCTCCGAGCCCGGCGCCCCCGGGGGATGCTCCGAGCCCGGCGCCCC